>JARWKJ010000025.1:29310770-29495770 GCA_029959095.1 Rhinichthys osculus
TCCCTCATAATCTCCACTGCAGCATTAGCTCTTTTCTCTCAGTGTCTGAAACGCTTCCATCAAGGATTCAGTCTCTCTAAGCCCCGCCTCTCTGAGAGGTCAGACGGCCCAGTCTGCTCTGATTGGTCAGAAAGCAAACGCTCATTATCATATCTGAATCTCAGCTCTTGATCACAGTGATGCGAACAGTAACGATGGCGTGGGTTTCACCGTATCAATCTCAGAAAACAGCGTCTTCTCGACATGAACAACACGAGCCGAACTCTCCCAGTCTCAGATACACTACAGTGTTTGAGGGCGGAGCTAAGAGACGCTGATCAGCCAATCAAGACCACAGGCTGGCATTATGCAATTGAGTTACAAACCCATGCAGCGTCAGCAGGAAGTGAGAACTACTGACGACTCGTTTCAGTTCAGAATCACTGCACTCTTCTTTTATGATCTTTTACATTCACAAACAATTTTATTACAGCTTTTGTGTGTGTGTGTGTGTGTGTGTGTGTGTGTGTGTGTGTGTGTGGCAGTGCTGGAGTGGGCCGCACCGGGACCTTCATCGCTCTGGACCGAGTCCTTCAGCAGCTCGACACCAGGGACACGGTGGACATCTACAGCTCTGTGTTCGACCTGAGGCTTCATCGCACACACATGGTGCAGACAGAGGTGAGGCTCGTCCGTCACACACACACACACACACACCCTACACAGACGGGCAACACTTTATTTCCAGGGTCCACTTCAGACATTCTATGAGCAAACTGTCAAAGGCATGTCAGCTAACTGTCATTATTGGTAGACTGCTATTAGTATATATATATATATATATATATATGTATTTTCATGTGTGTTGCTCCAGTGCCAGTACTCGTACCTCTACCAGTGTGTGCGAGACGTGCTGCGCGCCAGAAAACTGCGCAGTGAACAGGAAAACCTCCTTTATCCCATCTATGAGAATGTGCATCCGGATCAGCATAGAGGTCAGTGTGTGTGCGTGTGTGTGTATGTGTGTGTGTGCGTGTGCATCTGTGTGTGTGTGTGTGTGTGTGTGTGTGTGTGTGTGTGCGTGTGTGAGTGTGTGCGTGTGCGTCTGTGTGTGTGAGTGTGTGTGTGTGTGTCTGTGTGTGTGTGTGTGTGTGTGAGTGTGTGCGTGCGTGTGTGTGTGTGTGTGTGTGTGCGTGTGCGTCTGTGTGTGTGAGTGTGTGCGTGTGTCTGTGTGTGTGTGTGTGTGTGTGTGTGAGTGTGTGTGTGTGCCTGTGCATCTGTGTGTGTGTGTGTGTGCATGTGTGTGTGATGAGCAGGTCTGTTCAGCCTCATCTGATAGTGTGTGTCTCTTCACACAGACGGGATCTACTCCAAGCGCTGATCTGCCACTGGAGAAAAAAGAGGCCAAACACTTTAATGTCAAACTCGCATGTAAAAATTTATCTGAAATGATTTTTTTATGAAGGTAATGCTATGTTTATACCTAGATGTAACAGAATTATATCATGTACATATATTATTCAATATTAATTCAGAGTTTATGCTAAACTTGCTTAATATAATATGCATCACTAATTAAAAGCTTATTTTATATGAATAAACATATTCTGAAACGACAGTATGCAGTGTGTTCCTATATGCAGTGTGTTCCAGTATGCAGTGTGTTCCAGTATGCAGTGTGTCCCTGTATGCAGTGTGTTCCAGTATGCAGTGTGTCCCTGTATGCAGTGTGTTCCAGTATGCAGTGTGTCCCTGTATGCAGTGTGTTCCTGTATGCAGTGTGTCCCTGTATGCAGTGTGTTCCTGTATGCAGTGTGTTCCTGTATGCAGTGTGTCCCTGTATGCAGTGTGTTCCAGTATGCAGTGTGTTCCAGTATGCAGTGTGTTCCTGTATGCAGTGTGTTCCTGTATGCAGTGTGTTCCTGTATGCAGTGTGTTCCTGTATGCAGTGTGTCCCTGTATGCAGTGTGTTCCAGTATGCAGTGTGTTCCAGTATGCAGTGTGTCCCTGTATGCAGTGTGTTCCTGTATGCAGTGTGTCCCTGTATGCAGTGTGTTCCAGTATGCAGTGTGTTCCTGTATGCAGTGTGTTCCTGTATGCAGTGTGTCCCTGTATGCAGTGTGTTCCAGTATGCAGTGTGTCCCTGTATGCAGTGTGTTCCAGTATGCAGTGTGTTCCAGTATGCAGTGTGTCCCTGTATGCAGTGTGTTCCAGTATGCAGTGTGTTCCAGTATGCAGTGTGTCCCTGTATGCAGTGTGTTCCTGTATGCAGTGTGTTCCTGTATGCAGTGTGTCCCTGTATGCAGTGTGTTCCAGTATGCAGTGTGTTCCAGTATGCAGTGTGTCCCTGTATGCAGTGTGTCCCTGTATGCAGTGTGTTCCAGTATGCAGTGTGTTCCAGTATGCAGTGTGTCCCTGTATGCAGTGTGTTCCTGTATGCAGTGCGTCCTTGTATGCAGTGTGTTCCAGTATGCAGCGTGTCCCTGTATGCAGTGTGTTCCTATATGCAGTGTGTTCCAGTGTGCAGTGTGTCCCTGTATGCAGTGTGTTCCAGTATGCAGTGTGTTCCAGTATGCAGTGTGTCCTTGAATGCAGTGTGTTCCAGTATACAGTGTGTTCCAGTATGCAATGTGTTCCTGGATGCAGTGTGTTCCTGTATGCATTGTGTTCCAGTATGCAGTGTGTCCCTGTATGCAGTGTGTTCCAGTATGCAGTGTGTTCCAGTATGCAGTGTGTCCCTGTATGCAGTGTGTTCCTGTATGCAGTGTGTCCTTGTATGCAGTGTGTTCCTGTATGCAGTGTGTTCCAGTATGCAGTGTGTCCCTGTATGCAGTGTGTTCCAGTATGCAGTGTATGCCTGTGTGCAGTGTGTTCCTGTATGCAGTGTGTTCCAGTATGCAGTGTGTGCCTGTTTGCAGTGTGTTGCTGTATGCAGTGTGTTCCAGTATGCAGTGTGTCCCTGTGTGCAGTGTTCCAGTATGCAGTGTGTCCCTGTATGCAGTGTGTCCCTGTGTGCAGTGTTCCAGTATGTAGTGTGTCCCTGTATGTAGTGTGTACCTGTGTGCAGTGTGTTCCTGTATGCAGTGTGTTCCAGTATGCAGTGTGTCCCTGTATGCAGTGTGTTCCTGTATGCAGTGTGTTCCAGTATGCAGTGTGTCCCTGTATGCAGTGTGTTCCTGTATGCAGTGTGTCCCTGTATGCAGTGTGTTCCAGTATGCAGTGTGTCCCTGTATGCAGTGTGTTCCTGTGTGCAGTGTGTTCCTGTATGCAGTGTGTTCCAGTATGCAGTGTGTGCCTGTGTGCAGTGTGTTCCTGTATGCAGTGTGTTCCAGTATGCAGTGTGTCCCTGTGTGCAGTGTTCCAGTATGCAGTGTGTCCCTGTATGCAGTGTGTCCCTGTGTGCAGTGTTCCAGTATGTAGTGTGTCCCTGTATGTAGTGTGTTCCAGTATGCAGTGTGTTCCAGTATGCAGTGTGTCCCTGTATGCAGTGTTCCAGTATGCAGTCTGTCCCTGTATGCAGTGTTCCAGTATGCAGTGTGTTCCAGTATGCAGTGTGTCCCTGTATGCAGTTTTCCAGTATGTAGTGTGTTCCAGTATGTAGTGTGTTCCAGTATGCAGTGTGTTCCAGTATGCAGTGTGTCCCTGTATGCAGTGTGTTCCAGTATGCAGTGTGTCCCTGTATGCAGTGTGTCCCTGTGTGCAGTGTGTTCCTGTATGCAGTGTGTTCCAGTATGCAGTGTGTCCCTGTATGCAGTGTGTTCCTGTATGAAGTGTGTCCCTGTATGCAGTGTGTTCCTGTATGCAGTGTGTTCCAGTATGCAGTGTGTCCCTGTATGCAGTGTGTTCCAGTATGCAGTGTGTGCCTGTGTGCAGTGTGTTCCTGTATGCAGTGTGTTCCAGTATGCAGTGTGTGCCTGTGTGCAGTGTGTTCCTGTATGCAGTGTGTTCCAGTATGCAGTGTGTCCCTGTGTGCAGTGTTCCAGTATGCAGTGTGTCCCTGTATGCAGTGTGTCCCTGTTTGCAGTGTTCCAGTATGTAGTGTGTCCCTGTATGTTATGTGTTCCAGTATGCAGTGTGTTCCAGTATGCAGTGTGTCCCTGTATGCAGTGTTCCAGTATGCAGTCTGTCCCTGTATGCAGTGTTCCAGTATGCAGTGTGTTCCAGTATGCAGTGTGTCCCTGTATGCAGTTTTCCAGTATGTAGTGTGTTCCAGTATGTAGTGTGTTCCAGTATGCAGTGTGTTCCAGTATGCAGTGTGTCCCTGTATGCAGTGTGTTCCAGTATGCAGTGTGTCCCTGTATGCAGTGTGTTCCTGTATGCAGTGTGTTCCAGTATGCAGTGTGTCCCTGTATGCAGTGTGTCCCTGTATGCAGTGTGTTCCTGTATGCAGTGTGTCCCTTTATGCAGTGTGTTCCAGTATGCAGTGTGTCCCTCTATGCAGTGTGTTCCTGTATGCAGTGTGTTCCAGTATGCAGTGTGTCCCTGTATGCAGTGTGTTCCAGTATGCAGTGTGTCCCTGTATGCAGTATGTTCCAGTATGCAGTGTGTTCCAGTATGCAATGTGTTCCTGTATGCAGTGTGTTCCAGTATGCAGTGTGTTCCAGTATGCGATGTGTTCCAGTATGCAGTGTGTTCCAGTATGCAGTGTGTCCCTATATGCAGTGTGTTTCAGTGTGCAGTGTGTCCCTGTATGCAGTGTGTTCCTGTATGCAGTGTGTTCCTATATGCAGTGTGTTCCAGTGTGCAGTGTGTCCCTGTATGCAGTGCGTTCCAGTATGCAGTGTGTTCCAGTATGCAGTGTGTCCCTGTATGCAGTGTGTTCCAGTATGCAGTGTGTTCCAGTATGCAGTGCGTCCTTGTATGCAGTGTGATCCAGTATGCAGTGTGTCCCTGTATGCAGTGTGATCCAGTATGCAGTGTGTCCCTGTAAGCAGTGCGTCCTTGTATGCAGTGTGTTCCAGTATGCAGCGTGTCCCTGTATGCAGTGTGTTCCTATATGCAGTGTGTTCCAGTGTGCAGTGTGTCCCTGTATGCAGTGTGTCCCTGTATGCAGTGTGTTCCAGTATGCAGTGTGTTCCAGTATGCAGTGTGTCCTTGTATGCAGTGTGTTCCAGTATGCAGTGTGTTCCAGTATGCAATGTGTTCCTGGATGCAGTGTGTTTCAGTATGCGATGTGTTCCAGTATGCAGTGTGTCCCTGTATGCAGTGTGTTCCAGTATGCAGTGTGTTCCAGTATGCAGTGTGTCCCTGTATGCAGTGTGTCCCTGTATGCAGTGTGTCCCTGTGTGCAGTGTGTTCCTGTATGCAGTGTGTTCCAGTATGCAGTGTGTCCCTGTATGCAGTGTGTTCCTGTATGCAGTGTGTCCCTGTATGCAGTGTGTTCCTGTATGCAGTGTGTTCCAGTACGCAGTGTGTCCCTGTATGCAGTGTGTTCCAGTATGCAGTGTGTCCCTGTATGCAGTGTGTTCCAGTATGCAGTGTGTCCCTGTATGCAGTGCGTCCTTGTATGCAGTGTGTTCCAGTATGCAGTGTGTCCCTGTATGCAGTGTGTTCCTATATGCAGTGTGTTCCAGTGTGCAGTGTGTCCCTGTATGCAGTGTGTCCCTGTATGCAGTGTGTTCCAGTATGCAGTGTGTTCCAGTATGCAGTGTGTCCTTGTATGCAGTGTGTTCCAGTATGCAGTGTGTTCCAGTATGCAATGTGTTCCTGGATGCAGTGTGTTTCAGTATGCGATGTGTTCCAGTATGCAGTGTGTCCCTGTATGCAGTGTGTTCCAGTATGCAGTGTGTTCCAGTATGCAGTGTGTCCCTGTATGCAGTGTGTCCCTGTATGCAGTGTGTCCCTGTGTGCAGTGTGTTCCTGTATGCAGTGTGTTCCAGTATGCAGTGTGTCCCTGTATGCAGTGTGTTCCTGTATGCAGTGTGTCCCTGTATGCAGTGTGTTCCTGTATGCAGTGTGTTCCAGTATGCAGTGTGTCCCTGTATGCAGTGTGTCCCTGTATGCAGTGTGTTCCAGTATGCAGTGTGTCCCTGTATGCAGTGTGTTCCAGTATGCAGTGTGTTCCTGTGTGCAGTGTGTTCCTGTATGCAGTGTGTTCCAGTATGCAGTGTGTGCCTGTGTGCAGTGTGTTCCTGTATGCAGTGTGTTCCAGTATGCAGTGTGTCCCTGTGTGCAGTGTTCCAGTATGCAGTGTGTCCCTGTATGCAGTGTGTCCCTGTGTGCAGTGTTCCAGTATGTAGTGTGTCCCTGTATGTAGTGTGTTCCAGTATGCAGTGTGTTCCAGTATGCAATGTGTCCCTGTATGCAGTGTTCCAGTATGCAGTCTGTCCCTGTATGCAGTGTTCCAGTATGCAGTGTGTTCCAGTATGCAGTGTGTCCCTGTATGCAGTTTTCCAGTATGTAGTGTGTTCCAGTATGTAGTGTGTTCCAGTATGCAGTGTGTTCCAGTATGCAGTGTGTCCCTGTATGCAGTGTGTTCCAGTATGCAGTGTGTCCCTGTATGCAGTGTGTCCCTGTGTGCAGTGTGTTCCTGTATGCAGTGTGTTCCAGTATGCAGTGTGTCCCTGTATGCAGTGTGTTCCTGTATGAAGTGTGTCCCTGTATGCAGTGTGTTCCTGTATGCAGTGTGTTCCAGTATGCAGTGTGTCCCTGTATGCAGTGTGTTCCAGTATGCAGTGTGTGCCTGTGTGCAGTGTGTTCCTGTATGCAGTGTGTTCCAGTATGCAGTGTGTGCCTGTGTGCAGTGTGTTCCTGTATGCAGTGTGTTCCAGTATGCAGTGTGTCCCTGTGTGCAGTGTTCCAGTATGCAGTGTGTCCCTGTATGCAGTGTGTCCCTGTTTGCAGTGTTCCAGTATGTAGTGTGTCCCTGTATGTTATGTGTTCCAGTATGCAGTGTGTTCCAGTATGCAGTGTGTCCCTGTATGCAGTTTTCCAGTATGTAGTGTGTTCCAGTATGTAGTGTGTTCCAGTATGCAGTGTGTTCCAGTATGCAGTGTGTCCCTGTATGCAGTGTGTTCCAGTATGCAGTGTGTCCCTGTATGCAGTGTGTTCCTGTATGCAGTGTGTTCCAGTATGCAGTGTGTCCCTGTATGCAGTGTGTCCCTGTATGCAGTGTGTTCCTGTATGCAGTGTGTCCCTTTATGCAGTGTGTTCCAGTATGCAGTGTGTCCCTCTATGCAGTGTGTTCCTGTATGCAGTGTGTTCCAGTATGCAGTGTGTCCCTGTATGCAGTGTGTTCCAGTATGCAGTGTGTCCCTGTATGCAGTGTGTCCCTGTATGCAGTGTTCCAGTATGCAGTCTGTCCCTGTATGCAGTATGTTCCAGTATGCAGTGTGTTCCAGTATGCAGTGTGTCCTTGTATGCAGTGTGTTCCAGTATGCAGTGTGTTCCAGTATGCAATGTGTTCCTGGATGCAGTGTGTTTCAGTATGCGATGTGTTCCAGTATGCAGTGTGTCCCTGTATGCAGTGTGTTCCAGTATGCAGTGTGTTCCAGTATGCAGTGTGTCCCTGTATGCAGTGTGTCCCTGTATGCAGTGTGTCCCTGTGTGCAGTGTGTTCCTGTATGCAGTGTGTTCCAGTATGCAGTGTGTCCCTGTATGCAGTGTGTTCCTGTATGCAGTGTGTCCCTGTATGCAGTGTGTTCCTGTATGCAGTGTGTTCCAGTATGCAGTGTGTCCCTGTATGCAGTGTGTTCCAGTATGCAGTGTGTCCCTGTATGCAGTGTGTTCCAGTATGCAGTGTGTCCCTGTATGCAGTGCGTCCTTGTATGCAGTGTGTTCCAGTATGCAGTGTGTCCCTGTATGCAGTGTGTTCCTATATGCAGTGTGTTCCAGTGTGCAGTGTGTCCCTGTATGCAGTGTGTCCCTGTATGCAGTGTGTTCCAGTATGCAGTGTGTTCCAGTATGCAGTGTGTCCTTGTATGCAGTGTGTTCCAGTATGCAGTCTGTCCCTGTATGCAGTGTTCCAGTATGCAGTGTGTTCCAGTATGCAGTTTGTCCCTGTATGCAGTTTTCCAGTATGTAGTGTGTTCCGATATTCAGTGTGTTCCAGTATGCAGTGTGTTCCAGTATGCAGTGTGTCCCTGTATGCAGTGTGTTCCAGTATGCAGTGTGTTCCAGTATGCAGTGTGTCCCTGTATGCAGTGTGTCCCTGTGTGCAGTGTGTCCCTGTGTGCAGTGTGTTCCAGTATGCAGTGTGTTCCAGTATGCAGTGTGTTGCAGTATGCAGTGTGTCCCTGTATGCAGTGTGTTCCAGTATGCAGTGTGTCCCTGTGTGCAGTGTGTTGCAGTATGCAGTGTGTCCCTGTATGCAGTGTGTTTCAGTATGCAGTGTGTTCCAGTGTGCAGTGTGTTCCAGTATGCAGTGTGTTCCAGTGTGCAGTGTGTCCCTGTATGCAGTGTGTTCCAGTATGCAGTGTGTCCCTGTATGCAGTGTGTTGCAGTATGCAGTGTGTCCCTGTATGCAGTGTGTTCCTGTATGCAGTGTGTCCCTGTATGCAGTGTGTTCCAGTATGCAGTGTGTTCCAGTATGCAGCGTGTCCCTGTATGCAGTGTGTTCCAGTATGCAGTGTGTTCCAGTATGCAGCGTGTCCCTGTATGCAGTGTGTTCCTCATTAAACTCACTAATCCGCCTCAACATGTTACAGTATGTCAGGCTCTGGGGTGCTTTTGAATAGATTTTCTCAATTCTTCTCAGAAAATCTAGCCTAGAAATCTAGACGCACCCTAGCGGCAGCAAAAATCATTTCGCCGCAAAGTGTGGTCTAGCAACTCTCCATAGACGGTTTAGCTGGAAACCCCAAACCTTGCCGGGCCAATCACATCGTGTATAGAGTTGGCGGGCGGGCTTAACATAATGACGACAGAGTTGCGACGGTCAGAGCAAGCTCGGACATATTCGGTTTGAAGTCATTCATCCTCGGATGCGGCGCCGCGCGCGCTGTTACAAAAAAGCTGTGGCGAAACGATCAACTTGTCATTTTTGCCGCACTCGTGCGGACGCGTCGAGTATAAAGGCTTTATTTACTCCGTGTCAGCGCGCGCTCTGATCGGTAAAGGACCTCCGAATCATCTCCAGCACTCCGAAGCACCACTACTCCGCCTCCGTTTCCCTCGTAAGCTGATATTAGTATTTAAACATTCTCTATGATATTATTTTTTTAATGACAAAAAAATGTTTAATGACTCTTTCTCTCTCTCTCTCTCACACACACACACACACACACACACACACACACACACACGCACACACACACACACACACACACACACACACACTGTCTCTTTCTCTCTCACACATAGGCTAGTTATAAACTCTTTAGACTTTTAATGATTATTGTTTTATTTTTAAAGTTTGTGGGTCGTGTAAAAAAACAAAAAAAATCCCTTATTTTGGGGATGGATTCCTGGAAATCTCCCTTATTTTCAATGTTCAATGTTGACAGCTATGGACTGGATACGGTAAAAGTTTAATATATCAACTTGCTCCGCTGACTACGTCCCCTTCTTCGTTGCTCTGATTGGTTGTAGCGCTATCCAATTGCGTGCAGAGAGAATTTGAAAGACAACCGTTTATCCCGCCCATCAGATTGAGCCCTGTCAATGATGAGTTCCCAGACCTAACATCTTGATGTAGGTCTGGCGTGCCAGGCTACAGAAAATCTGAAGTCAATCACTGAATCCATCACCACAGACACGCCTCACACAAGTGTTATCTGGTTCAGCTCACTCTCTCTCTGCTTTTACTCTGACTACTCCTGATGCCATAAGTGATCTAACTGTGAAGTCTGATTCCACATCCCGCCGGCTTGATCTACACCTATGGTTCTGCTTATGTCGTGTGTCCCCGAGGTTGCACCCTTCATAACACACATGATAAACTGTAGTTTGGCTTCCGCCATTGTCCCAGCAGGATTAAAAACGGCTGCGGTGACCCCCATCCTTAAAAAACAGGCCATGACCATCTAAACATGGACAATTACAGACCAATATCCAATTTAACATTATTAAGCAAAATACTGGAAAGGGTTGTGGCTTCGCAATTGCGATCATATTTGGATGTTACAGTTTTTCTCAGTCGCTTTGGTGCATTTCTCACATCACTATTTACATTTGCACAACAGTTAATGCAGTTCTCAAAACAATTAGTACAAACTGCAAAACCTAGTTGATAACCTGCAAATGCGTGTCACTTGCTCAAAATGGATAGCTCATTCCTCAAAAGCAAGTATTCATGTCAATGAAAGTGTCAGTGTCATCAAGATGAAAAGTCCTGACACCAGTGTTTATGAACAAGATAGTCAAATGGCTTTGTCATGTTTTCATTATGACAGTTTACTCTGTAAATGTTTTCCAATGCAAAAAAGTCAGATCTTGTTGGCACTACCTGAAAAAGCTCAAGACAGCACTATATACTTTGCACAGCCATTTGGAAACTACAGTAAAGTTACACATTACTGTATTTAGTGAGGTAACTGAGTACAAGACACTGAATGTGTATGTTTCACATGTTTACTGCATATGCTCTTTGCAATTCTAATTTGTTCACAGCATTGTGCAAAAGAAAAAGTACACCCTTATTTACAACAAACATAAACTCCCTTTGGGTAGAGCTGTGTACATCTGTAAACAATATTGCAGTACATGAACTGAACATACAACATACATAGTACTGTAAATCATTCATGCACATCCATACGTTCCTCTCTGCTGGCCACATAAGTTCACCTTAGAGAAACTGTTCAATTTAGGAGACATTTTCATGAAAGAAAAAAATATAATTTTTTTTTTTTTTTTTGCTTGACAGATTTTGACAACTAGTTCAACATTTTTGTATGTGATGACTCAAGCAATGAAATGAGGACTATTAGTTTTATATGGAATGACTATTCAGCATTCACAAGTATAGTTAATTTTGACTGACACGACATAAGCAAATGATAATGTTATAAAACAGCAGAGAGTTGTATGAAAGCGATTGATGCATGTCCAAAAGCATTTGCAATTTGTTGGAAGGAATGAGAAACTGCTACTATGATGTGCACAAATGACTAAATGTTGTGGAGGTTGAACTAACTGTTGTGCAAATGTAAATAGTGATGTGAGAAATGCCCCAAAGCGACTGAGAAAAACTGTAATGGTCTTTTTGACCCTTTTCAGTCAGGATTTGCCCATCTCATGGCACTGAAACTGCTCTTCTGCTCTAAACATCTTGATGCTCCTCGATCTAAGCGCTGCTTTTGACACAGTCTGCCATGAAATACTGATCTCTCGGCTTTCTGATATCGGCATCACTGGTTCCGCTCTGTCCTGGCTCATTTCTACATCAGCGACAGAAAGCACTAAATCAGCATACAGGGGTATAGATCTGCCACTGCTTCACTTACACAGGGTGTTCCTCAAGGTTCAGTTCTTGGCCCACTGTTGTTCATCATCTATATATATCCACTTGGTGACATCATACGCAGGCATGGACTTCAATTTCATTGCTATGCTGATGACATTCAAATCTCACCACCAGCTCTGATAGGCCATCCCTGCCCGACTCCCTCACTGCATGCGTCAGGGACATCAAGCACTGGGTTTCCTCAAATTAAATAATAAAAAAATCTGAGATATTGCTGATTGGCTCTGCTGCCTCAGTCAGAAGGATGAACCTGTCCTGTGATGTTGATGGAGTTCATGTTAAGCCTTCGTCATTGATTCGTAACCTTGGTGTCTTGATCGACTAAACTCTATCTTTTGGCTCTCATATTTCTTCTCTTGTTAAAAACTCTTTTTTCCATCTCCGTAATATCGCACGTCTTCAATCTTCTCTCACTTTAGTTGTTGCTGAAACCTTAATTCATGCATTAATCACATCACGTCTGGATTATTGCAATGCTATATTTCTTGGTCTGCCCAAAAAACGTATTGCAATAGAGTATGTCCAAAACTCGGCAGCAAGAGTTCTGCTCACATTACTCCTCTGCTCCATGAGCTCTACTGGCCACCTGTGGCATCACATATCCACTATAAGGTGTTGCTTCTAACGTTTAAGGCATTAAATGGTCTTGCTCCTCCATATCTGTGTGATTTACTGGACCCTCATCGCCCCGCCCTGCCCTTAGATCAGCTGGACGTGGTTTATTGTCCATCCCTCGTGTCCGGTTGGCTACTGTAGATGGAAGGTCCTTCAGTGTTAATGCTCCTCAGTTATGGAGTCCACCACCCCTTACACTCCGTAACATCTCATCTGTGGCTACATTCAGGACTCAGCTAAAGACATATCTATTTAACATGCATTTTGGATAATGTGACTGTATGTGTCCTTATGTGACTGTAATGTGTATGCGGGTGTGTAAATGTATTGTAATGTACAATGTAAAGCAACCTTGAGCTACGGAAAGGTGCTATATAAATAAAACAACTTCTTCATCTCCTGCGATCCAGCCACAGTGCAAAGTGCTGAACTGATGGAAGCGGGTCAGCACAGAAACCCTCTACGGGTCTCAGAACCCAGATCAACACATATTGGCAGAAGTTGCAACACTGGCAAATAATTAGAGACATATCGATAAATAATTATCGAGTATCTGTGTCCATGCTGAGGGAAATAACCTCCTGAGGAAACACTGAACGAGAAGGCAGCCGGAGACTCCATTCGACACATGAGATATGAGGGCTACAAACTGCACACTTTATCATAACCACAACATCATGCCTCCACACGTAGATGTGTGTTGATCCAGCAAATGATGCTGTGAGCATTATCGCATGGAGCACAAGAACCACAGCACTCGGCAGAATCAGTCATGGAGCGACCCAATAGCCTGAGTTAGTGTTTTGGAAGCCCAAGGCACCAAATCAGTCACAGCAGAGAGAGAGACAAAATCACTAACTCCCAGTGTTTATCACTTAATAAGTAATCTTTTTTTTTAAAGTGTTCTATTTAGTATGAATGTAATGAAACCCTGATCCTGGATTGGCCCGGACAGTGCACAGTTTGGATGTCTCTCTAATCTGAGACCGCTATTTCAGGTGTTGAAGCTACTCACGAGCTTAAGTGTTGAATCAGGGGTGCTTCTCATCATCCCTCCTCATCTCCTCGCTCCTCCGTCCTCCATGACCCGGAAACCGATCGAGCTCAGCCATCTTGAAGGACATCTCAATTCTCTAATTGCACCGCGAGGAGTCGAGGATCGAGGAGTGAGGAGGCGTCCAGAGGAGCTATGAGCGAGGACACACGGGTGTATCCTATGCGGAAGTGTTTTATCGACTAAACGTGACGCACGTATCAATTCTCCTCCCCATTCACCATTTTAATTTATAATTTACCTTTGCAGTTTATATAAACCACACATCTCACATATTTCAACAGGGTATCTTGCTTTATTATTATTTATTACGAATTTCTTAAATAACCAAACTAATACAACACAAGGTCAGATCCTTTGAGCGCTGCTGATGACGCTGTGGAGTGACGCGCGAGTGATCAAGTATTCCAATGTATAAAAAAGCTTTCATTAGATTCCTCCGTCCTCCTTTTCTTTCCTTCCAGCCTTCCCTCGCATCCTGCAGGGGTGGAGCTGAGACGCGAGGAAAGGAAACGAGGAAAGGAAACGAGGATGCACAAATAAGAATTGAGAAGCACCCCTGGTGTGTTTGATCAGGGAGACATACAGAATGAGACATACTGAATGTAATGAAACCCTGATCCTGGATGACCCTGGACTAGGGATGGGAATTGATAAGATTTTGTCAATATCAATGCTACTGATGATTCTGCTTATCGATACGATCCTTTAACGATTCTCTTAACAATTCCTAATAGGTGTTGGGAAAAAGTAGTCAATTGCTTTTTCGTGCAAAACAAGTGATTTTATTTGTTTTAAAGTTTACACTTCAGTAAGCAAACTGAATAATAAATAAGATTTACAAAATAAAAATATTCTGTAAACATAACAAGCATACAGCTCATAATCTCTTCCTCCTAATATAGAATTAACTATTCTCTATAAAAATAGGGATGGAAGCCTAATGGTGACAAAACTGGTTTGCAATTAAATATGTTTGAACCAAATTTGATTCATTTAACAATTCTTATGAAGAAAAAGAAGCATATCTGCTTTTTCTTGGAGAATCCTAGCTCTCTCTCGATTAATAGTGTCTCCAGCAGTGGAGAACACCCTCTCAGAAGGGGTAGAAGATGCCTGAACACACAGATATGTTTGGGCAAGATCATCCAAAAGAGGCATCGTGTCCCTCTTCTGCCACCACCAAAGAGTAGCATCCGCTGATACAGAGATGGAAGGTATGCCTCTGTACATCAGTATTTCTCGGTCCAGTCGTTCAAAAAATGTCTGAGTCTGTTGTGGGGCTGTTTGTAAATCATTCTCCTCCTCCGCAAACAGCTTCTCCAAGGCTGTCTTCCTAGGGTGTTTTACATGTGGTGTCTGAAAGGTATATCAAGTAAATCTGATGTCCAAAAAACAAATATACTTATGTACTACTTCTATTAATAAAGCTAGTGCCACTGGTAGTAGAACTGTTACTTTACCACCAAAATGTTTAGATCAATGATTTGATTAGTTTAATATGTTCATCTATGCCACATGTTTACTATGATTAAAAGGACTTACATAGTTTTCTACCTCCTCCTGTTGCTTCTCTTCCACCTCCTGAGATTGTCCTTGACTCTGTATGTTGTCTTCCTGCTGTGACTGCTTAAAATAAAAAAAATAACATGTCAGCCCTACGCATGGAACCAAAGTTGAGCATCACAACAGAAATAAGCCACAAACTGTGAATCAAATACCTTTTCTGTCTCTCTGGGTGTGGCTGCTACAATTGCTGCAGACCTCAGCCTGTCCCAAATGGCATCACTGTCTATTTTCAACTTGAACCTTGGGTCCATCACCGTTGCTTCTTCCAAGAAGTTCTGGACATTTTCATTCTTAATTTACATGAAGACTGGAAATTAGTGATTATCTGTCAAGGAACCTGGTAACGTGTTGAAAGATCAGTCCAGATTTTCTCCTTAATGTTTCTTGCAAATGCAGAGTCTTCAGCCTGGACTGCATAGTGGCTCTTTTTCAAAATTGGAATGATTTGGCCACATGTAGGGCTTTTTTAACTAGAAACACAGAGTGTCGACGTGTAGAGTACAGACATCAACTCCATGAACTCCTCCATTTGCAGTTTCTCAAGCAGTCTATAAATATAGATAATAATTTTCCTTAAGCAAGGTAGCACAATAAGTGGTCCTCTCTTGCACCCTACACTAATTTAGTAGTAGTGTAATCATCACAGAACTTACTTTTCCTTCTCAGATTGTTTTTTTATCCGCGGGTCCATTATTGAATTGAATTGAATTGAAAGCCTTTATTGTCACTGCACGAGTACAATGAGATTTGGAGAGCAGCTCTCTGAAAGTGCACACATGTATAACACATACATACATATACAGTACATTAGTGCAAGTCTGAGTGTAGGTTGAGTATGGTGACAGCTTTGGGGAAGAAGCTATCCCTGAGTCTGTTTGTTCTGGCCCGTATTGACCTGAAGCGCCTGCCTGAGGGCAACAGGTTAAAAAGATGGAAGCCGGGGTGGGTGGTGTCCCTCAGGATGTTTCTGGCCCTGCTGAGACAACGGGAGTTGTAGATGGCAGTCAAAGAGGGCAGAGGGCAGCCGATTATTTTTTGTGCAGTGTTTGTCACCCTCTGCAGTCGCTTCCTGTCGGCCTCCGTGCAGCTGGAATGCCACACTGTCACAGCATAGGTCAACAGGCTCTCGATGGTGGAACGGTAGAAGGTCACCAGCAGCTGAGTTTTTAGTTGTTCCTTCCTGAGAACCCTCAGGAAGTGTAGCCGCTGCTGGGCCTTCTTGACCAGAGCTGTGGTGTTGGCCGACCAGGAGAGGTCTGCAGAGATGTGGATGCCAAGGAATTTGAAGGACTCCACTCGCTCTACACATCCACCGTTGACGTAAAGGGGGGCAGGGGCAACTTTGTTCCGCCTGAAGTCCAGGACCTGAAGTCCAGGATGAGTTCCTTGGTCTTGTTGATGTTTAGTGCCAGGTTGTTTAATGCACACCACTCGCTAAGTTTCAGGACCTCATCTCTGAAGGCCGCCTCGTTTCCCCTTGTAATCAGCCCCACCACCGTAGTATCATCAGCGAACTTGATGATGATGTTCTCTGGGTGGGCGGGACTGCAGTCGGATGTGTAGAGAGAGTAGCGTAATGGGCTCAGCACGCAGCCCTGTGGAGAGCCAGTGCTGAGAGTGCGGGAAGAAGAGAGGTGAGGACCCAGTTTCACCTGCTGGGGTCGGTTGACCAAAAAGTTCTTTATCCAGGAAGAGGTTTGTGGTGGCACCCCCAGGTTGGTTAGCTTGGGGATCAGAATGTCCGGTATTATTGTGTTAAAAGCTGAGCTGAAGTCAACAAAGAGCATCCTGACGTAGCTCCCCTGTTGCTCCAGGTGACTCAGCGCTGAGTGGAGAGCGATGGCTATGGCGTCTTCGGTGGATCTATTAGTCCGATATGCAAACTGATGCGGATCCAGTGTGGAGGGTAGACAGGCTTTGATGTGTTTCAAAACCAGTTTCTCAAAGCATTTGGTGATGATTGGGGTGAGTGCTATGGGGCGAAAATCATTGAGGCTGGTCGTGGGTGACTTTTTAGGGATCGGGATGATTATAGCAGGGGTGGATTATAGGGGGTGGTGATGGCGCAGTGGATAAGACACATGCCTTTGGTGTGAGAGACCTGGGTTCGAATCCACTGTGAGACACCAGTGTGTCCCTGAGCAAGACACTTAACCCCTAGTTGCTCCAGAGGCGTGCGACCTCTGACATATATAGCAATTGTAAGTCGCTTTGGATAAAAGCGTCAGCTAAATGACTAAATGTAAATGTAAATGTAAATGTATAGCAGACTTCAAGCAGGGTGGGATGACAGCTTGTTCCAGAGATAGGTTGAAGATGTCTGTGAAGACCTGTGATAGCTGCCAAGCACATGCCTTGAGCACCTTCCCAGGTACTCCATCCGGACCAGCAGCCTTTCTGGGGTTCACTGCACAGAGCACCCGCCACACATCCTGTGCCTCAAGAGTAAGTGGGGGAGGGGTGCTGGGGAGCTAGTGGGGGTTGTGATGGTTGTTGAAGTGATGAGGCTGGATGCTGTGTTTGAGACTCAAAGCGGGCAAAGAAGCTGTTCAGCTCCTCTGCCAGTCCCGCATCCAAATTCCCGGGTGTCACAGCACAGCCTCTGTAGTTAGTAATGGTCTGTATGCCCCGTCACACTTGCCTGGGGTTGTTGAGCTGTTCCTCTATCCTCCTCTTATATTCGACTTTAGCAGTCCTAATGCCTCTCCTCAGGTTGGCACGAGCGGCGCTGTATGATGTTCTGTCGCCTGACCTAAAGGCTGAGTCACGGGCCCGGAGGAGCATGCGGACCTGGCGCGTCATCCAGGGTTTCTGGTTTGAGGACACCCAGATGCACTTTTCCACAGTGACATTCCCAATACAGTACTTGATGTAGGACAGTACTGTATCTGTGAATATTTCCAGGTCTTCGTGGTAGAAGGCTTCCAACTGTGTGTTATCGAAGCAGTCCTGTAATCGGTGGAGGGCTCCTCGGGCCAGGTGGTGATGGTCTTTTTTATGGGCTTTGTTTGTCGCCTGAGGGGGGTGTATGCTGGAGTGAGGAGCAGGGAGAGGTGGTCTGACCGGCCCAGGTGGGGAAGGGGTACAACTCTGTACGCATGCTTGATGTTGGAATATACATGGTCCAGAGTGTTTTCCCCTCTTGTAAGGCATTTTACATATCGGTGGAATTTTGGTAATACAGTCTTGAGATTTACCTTATTGAAGTCCCCTGCAATAATGTAGACTCCACTGGGGTGGGCGCGCTGGTGAGTATTGATGACATTTAGCAGCAGAGAGAGAGCCGTGTTTACATTAGCGTCTGGTGGTATGTAGACTGCAGTGATGACAACAACGGCTAGCTCTCTAGGCAGAAAAAAGGGTCTGCATCTCACCGACATAAACTCCAAGTCAGGAGAACAGTGTCTGTCCAAGATAGTGCTGTTATTACACCAGCCTTCATGCACGTAGATGCAGAGCCCACCTCCTCTGTTCTTCCCGGAGTCACTGTTTCTGTCCCATCTGTGTAGCGTGCGGCCTGCTAGCTGCACTATGGCATCAGGGATTTGTGTGCGTAGCCATGTCTCTGTGATGATAAGCACACAACAATCGCGAACATAACGATTACCAGCCAGCTGTATTTCTAAATCGTCCGTTTTGTGTACCATGGATCTGGCGTTTGTAAGGTAGAGGCTCGGCAGCGGGGGTTTAAGTGGCTGTTTCCTTAGCTTGAGCAGTAGCCCAGCCCTGCAGCCTCGTTTTTGTTTCCTCTCGCGTCGCCGTCTGCGTCGCCTGCCAGACCCGATAACAATCCACGGAGATCCCGCTGGTCTCGCTATCTCGTCCGGAATGTTGTGAGTGCGGTGAAAGTCACCGGAGATGGTCAACTTCAGTTGGAAACCGATGTCCAGTAGGTCCAGACGACTGTAGTGTTTCGTAGTGTGGGTAGACGAACGTACAACATACAATAAACACAAAAGAAGCACAAATAGAGAGCTGTGAGCCGCTGTGTCTGTGCGCGCCGCCATCTTGGAAGGGGATGATGTTAGTATTACTGCTTGAATAGCAGGGAACTGCTCATAGAACCTCTCAACCATCAGATAAAGAGAATTCCATCGTGTCTTTACATCAACAATTATTGAGTGCTGAGCGAGGTCTGTGAAAAAAATTCACATTTTTTGTAAGAATTAAATGTAACAAAACAGGGCATTGTACACCCCTTCAAGGGATAAAGTGATTGACTACAGGGGGACTTTAGGAGACACGTTCTGATGCAGATCATGCCCGTCTCTGTTGTCTGCGCTCTCTCTTCCCACTGGTGCATCCTGCATCTATCAAGATCTACAGCTGCATCTTCCAAGTCGTCTTAAAGTTTGCTCTCAGGTCTTGTTTGCTCATATCTTTATAGAGAAGTACAGGCGGTTCCTGCTGACCGAGTGAAAGCCTTGGTCATGTCAGTGAAGGAGATGTAGAGAAGTCTCTGCTCAAAGCACTTCTCCTGCTGTGCCTCAGTGAGAGGATCGTGTCGATCTCCGGCTCTGGATCAGCAGGAGGACTGCAGTCTGATGAACACTACACTTCTCCTGCTGTGTCTCAGTGAGAGGATCGTGTCGATCTCCGGCTCTGGATCCACAGGAGGACTGCAGTCTGATGAACACTACACTTCTCCTGCTGTGCCTCAGTGAGAGGATCGTGTCGATCTCCAGCTCTGGATCCACAGGAGGACTGCAGTCTGATGAGCACTACACTTCTCCTGCTGTGCCTCAGTGAGAGGATCATGCTGATCTCCAGCTCTGGATCCACAGGAGGACTGCAGTCTGATGAGCACTACACTTCTCCTGCTGTGCCTCAGTGAGAGGATCATGTGGATCTCCAGCTCTGGATCCACAGGAGGACTGCAGTCTGATGAGCACTACACTTCTCCTGCTGTGCCTCAGTGAGAGGATCGTGTCGATCTCCAGCTCTGGATCCACAGGAGGACTGAAATCTGATGAACACTACACTTTTCCTGCTGTGCCTCAGTGAGAGGATCGTGTCGATCTCCAGCTCTGGATCCACAGGAGGACTGAAATCTGATGAACACTACACTTTTCCTGCTGTGCCTCAGTGAGAGGATCGTGTCGATCTCCAGCTCTGGATCCACGGGAGGACTGCAGTCTGATGAGCACTACACTTCTCCTGCTGTGCCTCAGTGAGAGGATCATGTTGATCTCCAGCTCTGGATCCACAGGAGGACTGCAGTCTGATGAGCACTACACTTCTCCTGCTGTGCTTCAGTGAGAGGATCGTGTCGATCTCCAGCTCTGGATCCACAGGAGGACTGCAGTCTGATGAGCACTACACTTCTCCTGCTGTGCCTCAGTGAGAGGATCATGTCGATCTCCAGCTCTGGATCCACAGGAGGACTGCAGTCTGATGAGCACTACTCTTCTCCTGCTGTGCCTCAGTGAGAGGATCATGTCGATCTCCAGCTCTGGATCCACAGGAGGACTGCAGTCTGATGAAGACTACACTTCTCCTGCTGTGCCTCAGTGAGAGGATCATGTCGATCTCCAGCTCTGGATCCACAGGAAGACTGCAGTCTGATGAGCACTACACTTCTCCTGCTGTGCCTCAGTGAGAGGATCGTGTCGATCTCCAGCTCTGGATCCACAGGCGGATTACAGTCTGATGAACACTACAATTCTCCTGGTGTGCCTCAGTTAGAGGATCGTGTCGATCTCTGGCTCTGGATCCACAGGAAGACTGCAGTCTGATGAGCACTACACTTCTCCTGCTGTGCCTCAGTGAGAGGATCATGTCGATCTCCAGCTCTGGATCCACAGGAGGACTGCAGTCTGATGAGCACTACACTTCTCCTGCTGTGCCTCAGTGAGAGGATCGTGTCGATCTCCAGCTCTGGATCCGCAGGAGGACTGCAGTCTGATGAACACTACTCTTCTCCTGCTGTGCCTCAGTGAGAGGATCATGTCGATCTCTGGCTCTGGATCCACAGGAGGACTGCAGTCTGATGAGCACTACACTTCTCCTGCTGTGCCTCAGTGAGAGGATCGTGTCGATCTCCAGCTCTGGATCCACAGGAGGACTGCAGTCTGATGAGCACTACACTTCTCCTGCTGTGCCTCAGTGAGAGGATCGTGTCGATCTCCAGCTCTGGATCCACAGGAGGACTGCAGTCTGATGAGCACTACACTTCTCCTGCTGTGCCTCAGTGAGAGGATCGTGTCGATCTCCAGCTCTGGGTCCACAGGAGGACTGCAGTCTGATGAGCACTACACTTCTCCTGCTGTGCCTCAGTGAGAGGATCGTGTCGATCTCCAGCTCTGGATCCACAAGAGGACTGCAGTCTGATGAGCACTACACTTCTCCTGCTGTGCCTCAGTGAGAGGATCGTGACGATCTCCAGCTCTGGATCCACAGGAGGACTGCAGTCTGATGAGCACTACACTTCTCCTGCTGTGCCTCAGTGAGAGGATCGTGCCGATCTCCAGCTCTGGATCCACAGGCGGACTGCAGTCTGATGAGCACTACACTTCTCCTGCTGTGCCTCAGTGAGAGGATCGTGTCGATCTCCAGCTCTGGATCCACAGGAGGACTGCAGTCTGATGAACACTACACTTCTCCTGCTGTGCCTCAGTGAGAGGATCATGTCGATCTCCAGCTCTGGATCCACAGGAAGACTGCAGTCTGATGAACACTACACTTCTCCTGCTGTGCCTCAGTGAGAAGATTATGTTGATCTCCAGCTCTGGATCCACAGGAAGACTGCAGTCTGATGAGCACTACACTTCTCCTGCTGTGCCTCAGTGAGAGGATCATGTCGATCTCCGGCTCTGGATCCACAGGGGGACTGCAGTCTGATGAACACTACACTTCTCCTGCTGTGCCTCAGTGAGAGGATCGTGTCGATCTCCAGCTCTGGATCCACAGGAGGACTGCAGTCTGATGAACACTACACTTCTCCTGCTGTGTCTCAGTGAGAGGATTGTGTCGATCTCCAGCTCTGGATCCACAGGAGGACTGCAGTCTGATGAGCACTACACTTCTCCTGCTGTGCCTCAGTGAGAGGATCGTGTCGATCTCCAGCTCTGGATCCACAGGAGGACTGCAGTCTGATGAACACTACACTTCTCCTGCTGTGCCTCAGTGAGAGGATCGTGTCGATCTCCAGCTCTGGATCCACAGGAGGACTGCAGTCTGATGAGCACTACACTTCTCCTGCTGTGCCTCAGTGAGAGGATCATGTCGATCTCCAGCTCTGGATCCACAGGAGGACTGCAGTCTGATGAGCACTACACTTCTCCTGCTGTGCCTCAGTGAGAGGATCATGACGATCTCCAGCTCTGGATCCACAGGAGGACTGCAGTCTGATGAGCACTACACTTCTCCTGCTGTGCCTCAGTGAGAGGATCATGTCGATCTCCAGCTCTGGATCCACAGGAGGACTGCAGTCTGATGAACACTACACTTCTCCTGCTGTGCCTCAGTGAGAGGATCATGTCGATCTCCAGCTCTGGATCCACAGGAGGACTGCAGTTTGATGAGCACTACACTTCTCCTGCTGTGCCTCAGTGAGAGGATCGTGTTGATCTCCAGCTCTGGATCCACAGGAGGACTGCAGTTTGATGAGCACTACACTTCTCCTGCTGTGCCTCAGTGAGAGGATCATGTTGATCTCCAGCTCTGGATCCACAGGAGGACTGCAGTTTGATGAACACTACACTTCTCCTGCTGTGCCTCAGTGAGAAGATTATGTTGATCTCCAGCTCTGGATCCACAGGAAGACTGCAGTCTGATGAGCACTACACTTCTCCTGCTGTGCCTCAGTGAGAGGATCATGTCGATCTCCGGCTCTGGATCCACAGGGGGACTGCAGTCTGATGAACACTACACTTCTCCTGCTGTGCCTCAGTGAGAGGATCGTGTCGATCTCCAGCTCTGGGTCCACAGGAGGACTGCAGTCTGATGAGCACTACACTTCTCCTGCTGTGCCTCAGTGAGAGGATCGTGTCGATCTCCAGCTCTGGATCCACAAGAGGACTGCAGTCTGATGAGCACTACACTTCTCCTGCTGTGCCTCAGTGAGAGGATCGTGACGATCTCCAGCTCTGGATCCACAGGAGGACTGCAGTCTGATGAGCACTACACTTCTCCTGCTGTGCCTCAGTGAGAGGATCGTGCCGATCTCCAGCTCTGGATCCACAGGCGGACTGCAGTCTGATGAGCACTACACTTCTCCTGCTGTGCCTCAGTGAGAGGATCGTGTCGATCTCCAGCTCTGGATCCACAGGAGGACTGCAGTCTGATGAACACTACACTTCTCCTGCTGTGCCTCAGTGAGAGGATCATGTCGATCTCCAGCTCTGGATCCACAGGAAGACTGCAGTCTGATGAACACTACACTTCTCCTGCTGTGCCTCAGTGAGAAGATTATGTTGATCTCCAGCTCTGGATCCACAGGAAGACTGCAGTCTGATGAGCACTACACTTCTCCTGCTGTGCCTCAGTGAGAGGATCATGTCGATCTCCGGCTCTGGATCCACAGGGGGACTGCAGTCTGATGAACACTACACTTCTCCTGCTGTGCCTCAGTGAGAGGATCGTGTCGATCTCCAGCTCTGGATCCACAGGAGGACTGCAGTCTGATGAACACTACACTTCTCCTGCTGTGTCTCAGTGAGAGGATTGTGTCGATCTCCAGCTCTGGATCCACAGGAGGACTGCAGTCTGATGAGCACTACACTTCTCCTGCTGTGCCTCAGTGAGAGGATCGTGTCGATCTCCAGCTCTGGATCCACAGGAGGACTGCAGTCTGATGAACACTACACTTCTCCTGCTGTGCCTCAGTGAGAGGATCGTGTCGATCTCCAGCTCTGGATCCACAGGAGGACTGCAGTCTGATGAGCACTACACTTCTCCTGCTGTGCCTCAGTGAGAGGATCATGTCGATCTCCAGCTCTGGATCCACAGGAGGACTGCAGTCTGATGAGCACTACACTTCTCCTGCTGTGCCTCAGTGAGAGGATCATGACGATCTCCAGCTCTGGATCCACAGGAGGACTGCAGTCTGATGAGCACTACACTTCTCCTGCTGTGCCTCAGTGAGAGGATCATGTCGATCTCCAGCTCTGGATCCACAGGAGGACTGCAGTCTGATGAACACTACACTTCTCCTGCTGTGCCTCAGTGAGAGGATCATGTCGATCTCCAGCTCTGGATCCACAGGAGGACTGCAGTTTGATGAGCACTACACTTCTCCTGCTGTGCCTCAGTGAGAGGATCGTGTTGATCTCCAGCTCTGGATCCACAGGAGGACTGCAGTTTGATGAGCACTACACTTCTCCTGCTGTGCCTCAGTGAGAGGATCATGTTGATCTCCAGCTCTGGATCCACAGGAGGACTGCAGTTTGATGAGCACTACACTTCTCCTGCTGTGCCTCAGTGAGAGGATCATGTCGATCTCCAGCTCTGGATCCACAGGAGGACTGCAGTTTGATGAGCACTACACTTCTCCTGCTGTGCCTCAGTGAGAGGATCATGTCGATCTCCAGCTCTGGATCCACAGGAGGACTGCAGTTTGATGAGCACTACACTTCTCCTGCTGTGCCTCAGTGAGAGGATCATGTTGATCTCCAGCTCTGGATCCACAGGAGGACTGCAGTCTGATGAGCACTACACTTCTCCTGCTGTGCCTCAGTGAGAGGATCATTTCGATCTCCAGCTCTGGATCCGCAGGAGGACTGCAGTCTGATGAGCACTACACTTCTCCTGCTGTGCCTCAGTGAGAGGATCATGTCGATCTCCGGCTCTGGATCCACAGGAGGACTGCAGTCTGATGAGCACTACACTTCTCCTGCTGTGCCTCAGTGAGAGGATCGTGTCGATCTCCAGCTCTGGATCCACAGGAGGACTGCAGTCTGATGAGCACTACACTTCTCCTGCTGTGCCTCAGTGAGAGGATCATGTCGATCTCCAGCTCTGGATCCACAGGAGGACTGCAGTCTGATGAGCACTACACTTCTCCTGCTGTGCCTCAGTGAGAGGATCGTGTCGATCTCCAGCTCTGGATCCACAGGAGGACTGCAGTCTGATGAGCACTACACTTCTCCTGCTGTGCCTCAGTGAGAGGATCATGTCAATCTCCAGCTCTGGGTCCACAGGAGGACTGCAGTCTGATGAGCACTACACTTCTCCTGCTGTGCCTCAGTGAGAGGATCATGTCGATCTCCAGCTCTGGATCCACAGGAGGACTGCAGTCTGATGAGCACTACTCTTCTCCTGCTGTGCCTCAGTGAGAGGATCATGTCGATCTCCAGCTCTGGATCCACAGGAGGACTGCAGTCTGATGAACACTACACTTCTCCTGCTGTGCCTCAGTGAGAGGATCATGTCGATCTCCAGCTCTGGATCCACAGGAGGACTGCAGTCTGATGAGCACTACACTTCTCCTGCTGTGCCTCAGTGAGAGGATCATGTCGATCTCCAGCTCTGGATCCACAGGAGGACTGCAGTCTGATGAGCACTACACTTCTCCTGCTGTGCCTCAGTGAGAGGATCGTGTCGATCTCCAGCTCTGGATCCACAGGAGGACTGCAGTCTGATGAGCACTACACTTCTCCTGCTGTGCCTCAGTGAGAGGATCATGTCAATCTCCAGCTCTGGGTCCACAGGAGGACTGCAGTCTGATGAGCACTACACTTCTCCTGCTGTGCCTCAGTGAGAGGATCATGTCGATCTCCAGCTCTGGATCCACAGGAGGACTGCAGTCTGATGAGCACTACTCTTCTCCTGCTGTGCCTCAGTGAGAGGATCATGTCGATCTCCAGCTCTGGATCCACAGGAGGACTGCAGTCTGATGAGCACTACTCTTCTCCTGCTGTGCCTCAGTGAGAGGATCATGTCGATCTCCAGCTCTGGATCCACAGGAGGACTGCAGTCTGATGAGCACTACACTTCTCCTGCTGTGCCTCAGTGAGAGGATCATGTCGATCTCCGGCTCTGGATCCACAGGAGGACTGCAGTCTGATGAGCACTACACTTCTCCTGCTGTGCCTCAGTGAGAGGATCGTGTCGATCTCCAGCTCTGGATCCACAGGAGGACTGCAGTCTGATGAGCACTACACTTCTCCTGCTGTGCCTCAGTGAGAGGATCATGTCAATCTCCAGCTCTGGGTCCACAGGAGGACTGCAGTCTGATGAGCACTACACTTCTCCTGCTGTGCCTCAGTGAGAGGATCGTGTCGATCTCCAGCTCTGGGTCCACAGGAGGACTGCAGTCTGATGAGCACTACACTTCTCCTGCTGTGCCTCAGTGAGAGGATCGTGTCGATCTCCAGCTCTGGATCCACAGGAGGACTGCAGTCTGATGAGCACTACACTTCTCCTGCTGTGCCTCAGTGAGAGGATCATGTCAATCTCCAGCTCTGGGTCCACAGGAGGACTGCAGTCTGATGAGCACTACACTTCTCCTGCTGTGCCTCAGTGAGAGGATCGTGTCGATCTCCAGCTCTGGATCCACAGGAGGACTGCAGTCTGATGAACACTACACTTCCCGGGATACTCCACACAGATGTTGCAGTCGCTGCCATCCCGTTTGTTCCCGCATGTCCCGAAACACTGTCCCTTTTCACCCTCTGTTTATGAATACTGTGAATTCAGACATAATACTCTTTCATATACTGTTTTTGGCATATAGTGAAGTATTGCAATTTGGATGCAGCCTGTGGCTCTCTCTGCTCTTTCAACAGGCCTGCAGTTTCTAACCGTAAACTTCTATAAAAACTTGCTAAAATTTTATTAATTTTAACTGATAATCTACCACTTCTCTATTAGCATGCTTACTTATATTTGTCATAAAGAAATATGGAATTATCTGATATTATCTGTGTAAAACTGCAGTGTGATCATGTTAAATACAGATGCTTTAACCGTCCAAATGTTTGAGGTCAGTCTTTAAATGTTTTTGAAAGACATTAATACTTTTAAGTATGTATTAAATTGATCAGATGTGAGAGTAAACACATTTATAATGTTACAAAATATTTCTATTTCTGAAAAATTAAAATGTATCAGTTTCCACAAAAATGTAATCAGCACAACTGTTTTCAACACTGATAATAATCATAAATGTTTCTTGAGCATCAGATCCTCATATTAGAGTGATTTCTGAAGGATCATGTGACACTGAAGACTGGAGTAATGATACTGAAAATTCAGCTTTGATCACAGGAATAAATTACACTTTACTGTATATTCACATAGAAAACAGCTGATTTACACTGGAATGATATTTCACTGTTTACTGTATTTATGATGGAATAAATGCAGCCTTGGTGAGCAGAAGAGACTCTTTCAGAAACATTTTTTAAAAAGTGAACATATCAGGAAAAAATTTGAAAAACTGCATATAAAAGACTTGAGAGTCAGATCCGGCCCGCACTCCAGATGCTGGAGTGATCAAACAGAGATGAGAATATGCAGTTTCAAGGAGAGTGTGTAAACACTGGCCTCTGGTGTCATCAGCTGTAGGATACAGGAACACACTGAATAAGAGCCTTCAGTTCCAGTTCCAGTATAATACACACACCAGCCGCTGCACGACAGGAGAAACCCCTCACACACTGCCCTGGATACAGCAGCATCACTAGCGAGGGCAATCAGGCGATTTCAATCCAAAGAGGGGTTCGAAATTATATATAATAAAGTCATTAATGTTCCTCAGCAGTCCTAAAGTGTCCAGTAATGACTGCTAATTAATATTCATGAGCCGAGCCTTCACCATATTCTAATTAGAAAGCTCATTCTGATTCCCAGTAAGAGAGACTGCAGAGGAAGATAACGTTGGCTTTGCCGCTATATTGATCTGTGCTGTAAAACATGTCAGCTCCGGTGAAGTGTTCAAGTGCTCATAAATATCCATAAAGTCGTGATCCGGAAAGACAGCCGGATGCGAGTTTGGCATCACATTACATTTATTTGATTTGCTATAATCTAATCAAGAAGAGCATAAAGCTGAACTCTCAAGGTCCAGTTTAACTGTATAATTTACACATGTCGTTGTGACAATGAAACGTTTGTCTGTTAGTGAGCAGTTGTGTCAGAATAAGCGAGACTGTATAAAGGGCGATGTTGCTCGACATCATCCTGACAGCTTTAACTGGAGTCTGTAAACAGAAGTTGCTGATTGTTTCCGACTCTGACATGATGATGTCCTTCCCACGGTCCATTCATCCCGGGTCACATCTCTGAGGAGTCATGAGGAGCTGCAGAGAACCACACACACACACACACACACACTTACATCCATAACAACACTGTCAGATCACACACACACACACACACTTACATCCATAACAACACTGTCAGATCACACACACACACACACTCACATCCATAACAACACTGTCAGATCACACACACACACACACACACACTCACATCCATAACAACACTGTCAGATCACACACACACACACACACACACACACACACACACTCACATCCATAACAACACTGTCAGATCACACGCGCATACACACATCTAGATGACAGACAGACAGATAGATAGATAGATAGATAGATAGATAGATAGATAGATAGATAGATAGACAGATAGATAGATAGATAGGTAGATAGATAGACAGATAGAGAGACAGACAGATAGACAGACAGATAGACAGATAGATAGATAGATAGATAGACAGACAGACAGACAGACAGACAGACAGATAGATATATAGATAGATAGATAGATAGATAGATAGATAGATAAACAGACAGATAGATAGATAGATAGATAGATAGATAGATAGATAGATAGATAGATAGATAGATAGATAGATAGATAGATAGAGGCGAGCTCCCGAGCTCTGGAGGGAGGCTGTCGCGCGCTCTTAAGAAGAGGCTGTCACGCGCTCTTAAGAAGCGCGTGAACAGCGCGCGCTACAGTGATGTTTCCTCGCGCAGACCCGCTTCACCTGTTTGTCTGAGGTACTTTTGAAATATATTCTTATACAAATATGCTAAACTGTTAAACTGCCCATTCTAAGTGATTTTTGTAACTTTTCTCTATTTGTTTTACTTTTTACAACTTTTTTGCACACCGAAATACTTGGCAAGAATGTAAATAATAGGCTATACACATTAAAACTAAGTTGTTATGGATATTTTGCATCTCACTTTAGTTTGAATTATAGCAGGACGAGTCTTCTGAAATCAGCATCAGGGTTTTTGTTTTACGTTTGTTTATTTACTTTTGCTGTAAGATTGGTTGTGATGTGTGTGTTCCTCGTCTGAGATATGAAGGCATCCTCGAAACTAACACCCGTAGCTTTACCACACAGAACGCGTTTTATATTCTCCGGGTGGCTCTGTGTCACTTTGTTAATGTTGCCTTTACTGGCACTCTTATTCTCTATGGCAGGATTGAAACGACTTGATTGAATGTAATATTTCACATTTCTGGAGCTGCATCAATATGGTGTTTTGCTGCAGTGCAAAATCAGTATCACAACGCTGTCACTACTCATATAGAGACTTATTAGCTGAAAATGATGGTCAAACAGACCGAGACTCGGTTATAGCTCTTGTTTGATGATCTGTACTCTGAGAGTCGCATCGGGAACACGATCTGAGATCTGACGAGCTTGAAGACACTGATGTGAAAGAAAAGGAGAATTTCTGCTAACTTCATTTCCACTGAGATTACTGACCCTTGGGGGTAAACTCATGCGATTGCCTTTTAATGTGCTTAAAATTTACAAAAAACTGTACTTGCAGATTATTAATGAAATTAAAGTTAAGTGCACTTAAAAAGAGGAAACTTTCATGCTCTGCACACTTTAAAAAAAGTTCACTTTGTGATATTAATTTAATATTTAAAATGTGTTATTACATTTAAAGTTATAACTGTTTAAATAACTAAACTGCAACTTCATTATTAAAAATGTATAATTACAAAAATATTTAAATACATTATACTTACATGTTTTAAAATGACATTAAGTATATTTTAGATGATCATAAATGCGTGTCAGTACATTTAGTAAACTTTAACCATATTTCAAAGACAATAGAAGTATTTATAACATCACATATAATTATGTATTTTACATCATACTTAAGTTAACTAATTGCGTTTAATATAAATTTAAACGATAATACATTTTCAATTAATTTTCATAGTGTGTGAAAAGTACATTCACAATTAAGTATATTCTTTTAAAGTACATTATTTCCATATTAAGTGCTCTTGCTAATTCTGTGTTAATAACCGATTTAAAGTGTGTAACTATCAGAAATACCGAATCCCTGTAGCAAAGATGGAGGGCAATGTTTTATAGATGCAATCAGCTTGTTAACGTTATTACATTACTCTTCATTTACATTAGGCCTACTCTTCATTTATATTACTCTTCATTTATATTACTCTTAAAAAAAGAGAGAAAAAAAACAAGAATCATCATCTCATGAAAGTGCGTATCTATACCACGAATTTAATTTCTCGTGCCATTTATACGCCACAAATGTTTTTAGCGTGCATATGCTACGCACTGTAAACCTCTCGGTTGGATTAGGGGTGTGGAGTGTGTGCGTATTACACGCCATAAAGTGCGTATCATATACACGCAAAAACTATTTTTGGCGTATAAATGGCACGATAAATTAGATCCGTGGTATAGATACGCACTTTCACGAGATCGGGCTGGTAGTTCTCGGCGGCTGTCAGTCCGCTCGTCCGTGATCCTGCTGGACTTGAGCAGATGCAGGGCTCTGGGCTCGAGGAGGTCCCGACGGCTCTGATCGTCTCGGCTGGATGTAAACATCAGGGCAAACACCAGTCATGCTCTTAGTTCTTCCACACATTAAAGCCAGAGAACATCAGGGCAAAGAACATGGCCACTCAGGGGCGCCGCTAAGGGGGGGGGGGGGGGGGTTAGGACGATTCTAAGGTCCCACACACTTTTGGGGCCCCCAGAGATCGATTTTATTAATGGAATGGGTGCGGTAGGGGGCCCAACCTCATTTTCTTTCATAGGGCCCAAAATTTCTAGCCGCGCCCCTGTGGCCACTGAATAAAGTTTCTCATTCAAACATGATTGCTCGTGTTAAATTGACTCAATTTTAATTTTTAATTTTTAAAAATTACTTTTATTTTGTCAAATATTCTGCACACTAAGGAAAAAAAACGGTTCTTTTAATAATTATTTGGCCAACAAAAATCTTCTATGGGATTTTCCGAGAAAACATATTTTAAAGCTTTATTTTAAAGAATATATTAGACAATAAAGACAACTGGCAGTTCTGTTTATTTATTTATCTTTTTTAACATGTGTATCATACTCAGGTGGAATTCGTAATGTTGTAGTTGTGATTTGGTGATGTTTACCTGTATTTCATGTTGTTTGTCGTCTACAGGTTAAACTCTGATCCCAGTCCAGTGCTGGAAACACAACAGCCATCATGAACAATGAACAGTTCCCTTCTCTACCGATCACAGACAAGCAAATGAACATTGTCAGTATCAAAGCCATAGAAGATATTGGTTATGATCTTCAAGATTCTATAGTAAGTTTGTTTTTAAGTCTTCACTTTTTAAGATGGCCGGTATGCAAGACAACACAGCACTTGTCTTATAAACATTAGAGGTCTCTCTGAAAAAAGATGACATAATGGAAGCTTGTTTCCACTACGGAATAAACAATTAAAAAGATAAATGTTTTTCTCAGAATTGCGAGTTTATATCTCAAATTTCTGAATTTTTTTTGCACTTTGAAGTTTATATGTAAACTCAGAATTGCAAGATATAAACTCAAAATTGTGAGAAATAGTCAAAATTGTAAGGTATGAACATGCAATTGCAAGAAATAAAGTTAATTTAATTAAAAGAATTGTGAGATATAAAGTCAGAATTGCAAGAAAAAAGTTGCAAGAATTGCGAGGTGTTGTCATGGGTTGTGCGTAGTATTACTCTAAAACCGAGATGCGTGATGCAGAATGAATGATAAAGATACGTTTAATTACACACCAAGACCATACAACACTACAAACATTGTTACATTGATGAAGCAGAACATTGAACTAAAGATACATCAAGGCTAAAATACACAGGGAATGATCATTAACGAAACAATGAACAGGTGAGCACTAATCAGAAACCATAGTAACAAAAAGTTAATGAGAATTAAGGCAAGACAGAAAATGATAATGAAACAAATCAAATTATAATCGTCTTAACCCGAAAAGTGCATCCTTGGCTGCAAAAGTCCAACAGATGTGGGAGGGGGTTCCAGAGGTGGATGTGGTGCAGATGAAGACCGATAATATCCAGGAGCTGACAAAGGGATACACCCCGGTGGAGAAGATGGAGGGATAAGCCAGGGAGGAGATGAGGAAGGAACCAGAGGAGGACCCTGAGCAAAGCCAAGATGAAGGCCCACGGCAGAACTGAGCCAGGAGCCTGAGCAACTGAGGTGATGAAGTGAATGGTGGAGACCCAGGTGGAGCTGAGGAGACGTAGATCCAGGGTGACAAGGAAGGCATGGATTACCAAGGTGGAGCTGAAGGCACGCTTAACCTAGGTGGAGACATGGGCTTGGTAGACTGGGGCAGAGCCAGTGTGACTGAGGCCAATGTCAGAACCGGGGGGAAGGAGGAGCCCGGCGGAGAAAGAGGTTTCGAGGGTCGAGCTGCAGCTGGAGATGCGGTTGTCCGAAGCAGAGCCACAGTGATGATACACCAAGTTGGAGCCAGAGACAAGACCATCCTCGTTGAAGGAGACTTGGAGCTGGACGGGACCATCCTCGTTGAAGGAGACTTGGAGCTGGCTGGGACCATCCTTGATGAAGGACACTTGGAGCTGGCTGGGACCATCCTTGATGAAGGACACTTGGAACTGGACGGGACCATCCTTGATGAAGGAGACTTGGAGCTGGACAGGACCATCTTCGTTGAAAAACACTTGGAGCTGGCTGGGACCATCTTTGATGAAGGACACTTGGAGCTGGCTGGGACCATCCTTGATGAAGGACACTTGGAACTGGACGGGACCATCCTTGATGAAGGACACTTGGAGCTGGACGGGACCATCCTTGATGAAGGAGACTTGGAGCTGGACGGGACCATCATCGTTGAAGGAGACTTGAAGCTGGCTGGGACCATCCTTGATGAAGGACACTTGGAGCTGGACGGGACCATCCTTGATGAAGGAGACTTGGAGCTGGACGGGACCATCCTCGTTGAAGGAGACTTGGAGCTGGCTGGGACCATCCTTGATGAAGGACACTTGGAGCTGGACGGGACCATCCTTGATGAAGGACACTTGGAACTGGACGGGACCATCCTTGATGAAGGACACTTGGAGCTGGACGGGACCATCCTTGATGAAGGAGACTTGGAGCTGGACAGGACCATCTTCGTTGAAAAAGACTTGGAGCTGGCTGGGACCATCTTTGATGAAGGACACTTGGAACTGGACGGGAGCATCCTTGATGAAGGACACTTGGAGCTGGACGGGACCATCCTTGATGAAGGAGACTTGGAGCTGGACAGGACCATCCTCGTTGAAGGAGACTTGGAGCTGGACGGGACCATCCTCGTTGAAGGACACTTGGAGTTGGCTGGGACCATCCTTGATGAAGGACACTTGGAGCTGAAGGACACTTGGAGCTGGACGGGACCATCCGTGATGAACAAGTCTTGGAACTGGACAGGACCATCCTTGATGAAGGACACTTGGAGCTGGACAGGACCATCCTTGATGAAGGACACTTGGAGCTGGACGGGAACATCCTTGATGAAGGACACTTGGAGCTGGACAGGACCATCCTTGATGAAGGACACTTGGAACTGGACTGGACCATCCTTGATGAAGGACACTTGGAGCTGGACGGGACCATCCTTGATGAAGGAGACTTGGAGCTGGACGGGACCATCCTTGATGAAGGGGACTTGGAGCTGGACGGGACCATCCTCGTTGAAGGAGACTTGGAGCTGGCTGGGACCATCTTTGATGAAGGACACTTGGAACTGGACGGGAGCATCCTTGATGAAGGACACTTGGAGCTGGACGGGACCATCCTTGATTAAGGAGACTTGGAGCTGGACAGGACCATCCTCGTTGAAGGAGACTTGGAGCTGGACGGGACCATCCTCGTTGAAGGACACTTGGAGTTGGCTGGGACCATCCTTGATGAAGGACACTTGGAGCTGGACGGGACCATCCGTGATGAACAAGTCTTGGAACTGGACAGGACCATCCTTGATGAAGGACACTTGGAGCTGGACAGGACCATCCTTGATGAAGGACACTTGGAGCTGGATGGGAACATCCTTGATGAAGGACACTTGGAGCTGGACAGGACCATCCTTGATGAAGGACACTTGGAACTGGACTGGACCATCCTTGATGAAGGACACTTGGAGCTGGACGGGACCATCCTTGATGAAGGAGACTTGGAGCTGGACGGGACCATCCTTGATGAAGGGGACTTGGAGCTGGACGGGACCATCCTCGTTGAAGGAGACTTGGAGCTGGCTGGACCATCCTTGATGAAGGACACTTGGAGCTGGCTGGACCATTCTTGATGAAGGACACTTGGAACTGGACGGGACCATCCTTGATGAAGGACACTTGGAACTGGACGGGACCATCCTTGATGAAGGACACTTGGAGCTGGACGGGACCATCCTTGATGAACAAGTCTTGGAGCTGGACGGGACCATCCTTGATGAAGGAGAATTGGAGCTGGACTGGACCCTTGATGAAGGAGACTTGGAGCTGGACTGGACCCTTGATGAAGGAGACTTGGAGCTGTACTGGACCATCCTTGATGAAGGACACTTGGAGCTGGACTGGACCATCCTTGAGGAAGGAGACTTGGAGCTGGACTGGACCATCCTTGATGAAGGACACTTGGAGCTGGACTGGACCATCCTTGATGAAGGAGACTTGGAGCTGGACGGGACCATCCTTGATGAAGGACACTTGGAACTGGACGGGACCATCCTTGATGAAGGAGACTTGGAGCTGGACGGGACCATCCTTAATGAAGGACACTTGGAGCTGGACGGTACAGGACCATCCGTGATGAAGGACACTTGGAACTGGACGGGAACATCCTTGATGAAGGACACTTGGAGCTGGACGGGACCATCCTTGATGAACAAGTCTTGGAGCTGGACGGGACCATCCTTGATGAAGGAGAATTGGAGCTGGACTGGACCCTTGATGAAGGAGACTTGGAGCTGGACTGGACCCTTGATGAAGGAGACTTGGAGCTGGACTGGACCATCCTTGATGAAGGACACTTGGAGCTGGACTGGACCATGCTTGATGAAGGAGACTTGGAGCTGGACGAGACCATCCTTAATGAAGGACACTTGGAACTTGACGGGACCATCCTTGATGAAGGAGACTTGGAGCTGGACGGGACCATCCTTGATGAAGGACACTTGGAGCTGGACGGTACAGGACCATCTGTGATGAAGGACCCTTGGAACTGGACAGGACCATCCTTGATGAAGGACACTTGGAGCTGGACGGGACCATCAGTGATGAAGGAGATTTGGAGCTGGACGGGACCATCCGTGATGAAGGAGACTTGGAGCTGGACTGGACCCTTGATGAAGGAGACTTGGAGCTGGACTGGACCCTTGATGAAGGAGACTTGGAGCTGGACTGGACCCTTGATGAAGGAGACTCGGAGCTGGACTGGACCCTTGATGAAGGAGACTTGGAGCTGGACTGGACCCTTGATGAAGGAGACTTGGAGCTGGACTGGACCCTTGATGAAGGAGACTTGGAGCTGGACTGGACCCTTGATGAAGGAGACTTGGAGCTGGACTGGACCCTTGATGAAGGAGACTTGGAGCTGGACTGGACCCTTGATGAAGGAGACTTTGAGCTGGACTGGACCATCCTTGATGTAGGACACTTGGAGCTGGACTGGACCATCCTTGATTAAGGAGACTTGGAGCTGGACGGGACCATCCTTGATGAAGGACACTTGGAACTGGACGGGACCATCCTTGATGAAGGACACTTGAAGCTGGACGGGACCATCCGTGATGAAGGACACTTGGAACTGGACGGGAACATCAGTGATGAAGGAGACTTGGAGCTGGACGGGACCATCCTCGATGAAGGACACTTGGAGCTGGACGGGACCATCCGTGATAAAGGGCACTTGGAGCTGGACGGGACCATCCGTGATGAAGGACACTTGGAGCTGGACGGGACCATCCATGATGAAGGACACTTGGAGCTGGATGGGACCATCCATGATGAAGGACACTTGGAGCTGGACGGGACCATCAGTGATGAAGGACACCTGGAGCTGGACGGGACCATCCTTGATGAAGGACACTTGGAGCTGGACGGGACCATCCTTGATGAAGGACACTTGGAGTTGGACGGGACCATCCGTGATGAAGGACACTTGGAGCTGGACGGGACCATCCGTGATGAAGGACACTTGGAGCTGGACGGGACCATCCGTGATGAAGGACACTTGGAGCTGGACGGGACCATCCTCGATGAAGGACACTTGGAGCTGGACGGGACCATACTCGTTGAAGGACACTTGGAGCTGGACGGGACCATCCTCGATGAAGGACACTTGGAGCTGGACGGGACCATCCGTGATGAAGGACACTTGGAGCTGGACGGGACCATCCGTGATGAAGGACACTTGGAGCTGGACGGGACCATCAGTGATGAAGGACACTTGGAGCTGGACGGGACCAGTGAAGACTGTAGGTGTTTCAACATGGCATAATCCAGCTTATCACATAACAATGATTCAGCGGGGACCCTGCTTATAGCATGAATCTTAGCGAAGGGAGTGTGGGCGAGGCAAGACATGAAGATGTAAAGCTTGAATTGTGAGGAAAAAAGTCAGAATTCGCAATTACCTTTTTATTTTTTAATCCATGGCGCAAACAAGTTTCCGCATTACAGAGATTTTACAGAGGTAAAAACAACATACCTAGCTATGTTGACATAATTCCGAAAGTCCCCTTTACATAGACTAAGCTGACTTCTGACCAACAGCCATGTGTGTGAGTGAGGGCATCTCGGAGGCTTTGATGTATGGCTTTATAGTTGAGTCTAATATTAGCTCCTGGCTCCTCTCACTCCTCTCAAGTAACAACAGGGATCAGTTGGTGACCTGCGTCTTGCTTCAGTCTGAGGGACAGAGAGAAACAGGCAGACAGAGAACAGTGTTGAAGATTACGGGAGTGTGAGAACAGGCTCTTACTGTGATTGGGAGATGGATTTAACCGAGAAAGAAAGTGGCGTCTCTCAACCTCAGACTGCCTTTAAGCAAGCACACTTCTTAAGGGACGTGCTCTTTCATGGCAAATTTCAGGTGCGTGTGGCGTGTGTTCATGACTATTCAGGAAGTTTTAGGACCTTTATACCCCATATTTATAATGCATATGCAATATCTGCGATTAATGATGACTATTATTGGCTGCTTAATTGAGAATTTGATAAACGTAGATGAAGTACCTTTAGATCAATAAGTTCAGAAAATGAGCATGTGCTAGATCTATATGGGCTAATGCTTTTGCTCCTAAAATATGAGTGCATGTCCCCATAAGATGAAGCGGGATGCCAGAGGAAATCTTACACCCCATAACACAGTCAGCAGTTGCTGGATCGGTTGCAGTCGCTCTACAAAAAAAGCTGACCTCATAAATTAGGACTTCAAAAAATATTTTCTATCTAAGATTACTGTCGCATAGTGTGTTTGTGCAACAGGGAACGCATCAGAACTAGTTACAGTGCAACAGAAACCTGCTTACTGTACTATATTATATATAACCGTCATATTATTAGTTATTAATTGTGGTTCCCATAGATGTAATAAGAGCCGGTAGTTGACAGTCTCAAGTTCAAGGTAACTGGTGTCGAACATGATTTAACAGTGTATTAGCGGCTGCATGTCAAACATGACTCAGATCCATTCATTAACTAAGATCAACACATTCACCAACATCTCCGGCAGTTTGATCTCCAACACTCAAACACTGGGGCCAAACATGTTGAGAACTTATGAAACATTACTGGATCTATAGTGGTAATAATTATGGCTTTCACAAACGGTAATATTACTCAGAGATTAATGAATATGCACATAAGAGAGTTGTGCTCCTCCATCTGACGTTGAGATTATCCAGTTGTGTTTAACCTATATTAAAACATCATCATTGCATTGTGCAATATTACTCATGACTGCCATATTCTTCTGGATAGAAGAGGAGGAGGAGGAGGAGGAGGAGGAGAGAGAATAATACAGTAATAATAGAGAGAATAATACAATAATAATACAGAGTCACCGTTTATTATGTTGTTTGTTTCTGTAAAATATATCAGTCACTAATTTCATGTGAAATTATTTTCATAATTTAGAATATATTTATTTGTCAGATCAAAAAATGGCCTAAATAGAGTTTTGCCAGGAATTTATTACGGTACCAGTCAAAAGTTTGGAACAATTCTGTTTTTAAAATGCTTCTGTAAGGAGTTTATTTGGTCAAATACAGTAAAGACAGTAATAGTGTGAAATGATACAATTTCAGATAACTCTATTTTCACATGATCCTTCAGAAATCATTCTAATATGCTGATTTGCTGCTCAGATATCAGCTGTTATTGGTGCTTAATTATTAATTATGATCAATGTTGAAAATAGTTTTTGCTGCTTCATATTTTTATATATTTGTATACAATTTGTATATATTTTCAGGATTAAAAAGAACAGCATTTATTTGAAATAGAAAACTTTTAGTAAGAAATAATGAAGAATAAATGTCTTTACTGTCACTTTGTTGTCACTTGTTATTGTTGAATAAAATGTTTATATATATATATATATCTTACTTCAAACTTTTGAATGGTAGTGTTTCACAGTTTCCAGAAAAATAAATAAATAAAAAATATTTTTCTCATAGAAAACAGTTATTTTAAATTAATAATGATATTGAGCGCATATTTAAAATGAAATAAACATTTTTAAAAAGCGAAATCATTCCACTCATTTCACTGGTAATGCTGAGTGTCTTATGAAGACATTTGATGCGTTTGTATTCTTTGTTATTGTGTACATTTTCAACAGCAAAAATGAATTATCGTCATTTATTTTGTGTCCCTGTTGCCTTTGATTAACCTAAGAAAATAAAATCTGGTTTAGTTACACATATAAGTGGTCTAATATTCATGTTTATTTCCTAACATTTGACAGGCTTCTCAACCATGCTTATGTTTGTAAATACACACTAATCTCTCACACACTAGAGAGATTAAATAACACTAACACACTGTATATCCGCTCAGCGTGTTCACAACATTTACATCACACTGATCACATGAGAGTTGTCAGTGTCCTTCAGTTCGTTTAATGCTAAAGATCCTGTCCGACACGACAGAAACGCTGTAAAAACTGTCCACATCTGTCATTATTAGCCTTCTGCTTATCACATTTAAGAATAACAGTAAACACACAGAAAAAAAGTCAAATTGCTAAAGTCCACAAATAATTCCAAAGACATTTCAAGTAACACACTGAATTAAACGAGAATGTGTTTTATTGTAAAACGCTCGAGTCATCTGAAAAATCACTTTGACAGTGTTTGTCTAATAATGCACGTCTGAGAATGATGTAATGAACAAAAACACGTGAACACTTTCTGCTGACTCTCAACATTCACTCTTTCTTTTCATTCTACATCCACTGCAACGGTGCCTTTAGTTTGGTAAAGAATATGACAATTAGCCACGATTTATATTTGTTAATTTGAACTTCTTCCAAGCGTTCCCGCAGAAGCCTTGGGATCATGCCGAATGTGTCCACAGCTTCTGCCTGGTAGTGTTGATCCTCCTCATATGCTGATCTGAGTTCAGGACAATGAGGAGATGCTGCGATCTTGACCTTTGACTGGCCACTGCAGTCACACACACACACACTCATGTTCTGGCCTCCTCTCTCCTCTCAGCTCCTGAAGTCTCTCACTCCTGAGGAGAACACTCAATGCCGGCAGGGTCTGTTCTTCCAGGACGGCCGGAGACGGGTGGACTATATCCTCACCTACCACATCAAGAAGAGCAGCCGCGCCGGGGGGTCCCGGCTCCGAGACAACGCCTTCACACGCACCCTGAGACGGGGCCGGCCCGGCCCTCCAGCCGACGCCGAGCGGGGCGCCGACCCCAGCGCAGAGCACCACGAGCACCAGGACCGGGACAAGGCCCTGCGCCGGGCCGAGTTCGAGAGCAGCCTGCTGGAGATGGGGCTGGAGCTGGAGCGAGACGAGGAGGTACGTGTGTTCATCCAGGCCGGCTTCACAGGGCTTTTGTCTGCCGCAGGTTTGTTTAGTCTTTCGGCTGAGCTCAGCTGTTTTACTTCAGCACAAAACACACATTGTGGTGTCACACAGCACTGACGGTGAGACTCGACTCTGACACACTTGCTCCGCTCGCTCATGGCTTTGCTGTGGTCAAGCGTGCTCCTGGATGCTGATTGGCCAGTAAAGCAGTCCAGCCGTGCTGACATATGAATATCAGTCGCTCTGTGTGTACTGGAACACACACGGGCCTGGAGGCCTCCGAAACACACACACACCTTTGCTTACTGCTTAACCAGTCTAATTATAGGAGCAGAACTACAGTATAGTAACACCAGCTACTGTGAGGAAGAACATTTGATTTGTGGCCGTAAAGTCAATTAATTAAAGAGAAAACACTTTCATTACTGTTTCTGACCACACGTAAGGTTTAACTTTTAAAAACTCCACTTTATAGTAGCGCTTTATTGTAAAGTATATTTTACACCATTATGTTTTAATAATCTTCTATCATGTTTTAAAGAAGCACACTTATTTTGACTAACATACTAAAGCAAATCTACAGTACAAGATTATAATTTTAACTGTAGCGTGTTATTCAATATTACTTTTAATGTTAAAATATTTTTTAATGTATTAAATTGCAACTTCATTAAAAATATGTAATTACAAATACATTGAAAAACATGACATAGACGTTTCAATATATGTGACATTACAGCATATTTTACTTTATCATAAATGCTTGTCAGTACAACACTAATCACTCTAAAGTTCAGCTCGCTGTATCTGATACAAATGTGAACTATATTTTCATTTAATTACAAGTGTCCAGAAATATTACATTACAATAGTTCACACTTACAGTAAGTTCTTTTAACATATACTATTTATGTAAAAAAATGCTAGTTCGGACATCATGTATGTATATATACAGGAATTACAGACAGAGCATTAAATCTTCATTAGGCTCAAGAAGACTCTTAAATATTTTAATTTCATTTATAAAATTCACAATATGTTAGAAATAGCTATAAAATAAATAATTTGAGGTTTTGTTTGATTTATTAATATCTTTTTTACCTTTTGTCTCCTGATTTCAGTTTAGGGATAACACATGATCCCAGATAACATTCAGTCGGCTCCACACAAACGTGTGTCTGCTGTGAAAGTGTTTCTCTCTTTTTTATATATCTAAATAAAACAACAGGTCGTTTTTAATTTCTGTGTGGCCTTATTAGCAATAATGAAGCTTATTTCTGCAGGTAAAGTGACCACACCATCATTGGTAATGTGTCTCCTTCAGAATGAATGGGATTGAGCTGTGTGCACCTGCTCCTCTCTTCTCTCTGTGAACTAGCACACGTTTATGAGAGCGTATGAATGCATGTGACGCCCTGTATAGTCTGGCTCATGTGGTTATGCCATTAAATGCCTCGCAGAGTTTCATGGATTTGATAATTGGCTAAAGTAATGATGATAGCAGCTGTTTGTTTTTTTGGTCTTGGCTGTGAAACTCTGACATGGGATCCGCTGTGCTGCAGTCTATGTAGGGCTCATAGTAGTGCACATGCTCCACATGCTGTGTGTGACGCGTGTGTGTGCGAGAAACCCAATCTGACGCGCCTCGTTTCCTGATTCCAACACTCGTCTTCTCACTGTTGCTTTAACCCTCCGCTGCTCTTTATTTGGGACACCCCTGAAATGTAGCCCCCCCCCCCCCCCCCACGTTAAATTAAATTATATTACATTTATATGACAAAGACTTGACAGAGTTTTATTACATTTAATTACTTAATTCTGTATAGTACGCTAAACAGTTTATTTCATTTGTATCTTTTTTCTATTGTATTTGTCCTATTGTTTGTAAAAAAGAAAATGTATGGTACTGGACTGTTTCAACTCACTGCTGTTTGTTGACAGTGAAACTGCTCTGAGTGAACAGATGAAGGGGTCAGGGGTCATTTGGAGGTTTAATGAACGCATTGACTGGGAGGGGTTTGCTTAGGGCCCCCAGAAGTCTAGGGCCGCCCTGAATCAGACACTGGTGGGCGATCTGCACTTTAACTGCGTTAAAAGGTCTATAAATATTTAATATGCTGATAGCATATTTAAATGTTTTAATAATGTCATGTTTATTTATTTTTTTACAAAACCCTGCATTTGTTACACTTTTTGTCAATGTGAATAGACATTTCAGTCATAATACACATTTAAGTTTCATGAAACGATTCTTGTTTTTTGTCAGATGTGTCCCCTTTCGAAGGGAACTCGAACTGCGTCAAGCGCTATGGGGAACGCCTCAGCGTGACTGATGACTGAAACACTGTAGAATCACGACAATCCTATTGGCCGGTGTCAGCCATGACGTCATGCTCTAGCGCGACCAGGAAGTATAAAAGGAGCGCCCAAGGGGGTAATCCATCAGCCGGAAGTTCAAGTTGCCTCCGGGGGCCGCCATTGTAGCTGGCTATCACCTGCTGTTAGCATCCCATTGACTCCCATTCATTTTGGCGTCACTTTGACAGCGAATAACTTTACATCTGAGGCGTCCAAAGGCTCCATTTGTCTATTATTTATTTCTAAAGATACACGACAATGTATAAAAGGCTCCATTACTTTGTATCTTACGTTATGGCCCCGTAGAAGCCATTCTTGTAAAAATAGGCTAACGATTGCGTCATAACCACGGGGCGCTCTGTCGCACAGTAGAGAAATTACCGTATAGACAGGAGGAGAAGCTCGTAGGCAATCGTTTACTGTCTATGAGGCAATCGGGGGGACATGCAGGCATAAAGTCAAGGGAGAAGCCCATAGATAGAGAGTTCATAAAAGCAACGGGACAAAATATTTCAACAACAGATTTGTTTCAGATTTCAATTCAGATTTGTCCCTGCACAGCTACTAGAAGGTCAGAACGGTTGCTCACGTGACACCTACGTCGTCAAGCTCAGTTTGAGCCTGCGGAGAATGCTTGGCTATCAGGAAGTGAGTGCCCATGTTGGGCTTCAACTGTCTCCGTTGAAATCAACGGGGTCGCTGTGTCCATTTCTTTTATTGTCTATGGGAGCGCCTAGAGAACATGTCATCCTCTTTTCGTCTTCAGGGACTGTTTCACTGACACTGTGAGTAAAATGAAACTATGGCAAACAAGGGAAGTGTGCCGACCCGCGTGAGAGGTTTCTCACACCTGGTGGCACTCACTACCTTTGTGGCTTTGTCTGGGTGTGGCTTTGTCTGGATCTTTGCTTCGCGGTTCGGGTCCCGCTCGTGCCGAGGCCGAGAGGAGACTAAGATCGCGGGGATCTCAGAGGGAGGTGGGTGACGAGAAGGGACTGTTGGGCGGGGAGGCACGCTCTGACGCATCCTCTGGTCCAACAGTCAGTGCTCTACTGAACACGCCGGCCAGGCTTGAGTATTGCCATGGCAGCGCGTCAGAGGGGAAGTGCTAGAAAAAAAGAAAAAAAAACTCTTGATGAGCGCTTTCTCTCTGGCCACACCCTACCAGACACCATTAACAGAGTAGTTGACACTACGTGCCTCCTCCAGTTAAAACGAACGTAGACAGGCTGTAATTAACGGCCTCCGTTCCCCTCCTGGATAGGATGGGTTTCCCTTACGGTGTGGTGAGATTGCTATAGGGACTCTGTCGCTTCCTTTTCACTGAGATTCGGGTAGCCCAGATCTAGGTCTCCTCTCATGCGAGAGTCATCATGCTGAGACCTCTGGCCCTGGAGCCCCATGCAGGCAGCACGGCTGCTGCAGGTAGAGGTAGACTTGGGATCACTCTCTTAAGTCGTCAAGAGAGGTTTTCCTGGCCCACCGCCTCTCGGGCTCTGAGCTGGATTTATTTAATATAGTTGTTTCCAAAAAAAGACTAGTTTAAGACCACTTAGGTGCGAGTATGGCAGGCCTCCTCATCTTAGAGTCCTATTGCTAGGCCCCTGCTACCCATAACCCTGTGGAGGCAGTATGCGTCTCTGAATTTGAGACATTGGTTAAGTCGCTCCTCTAGAGTAGGATGACGTAGTACTCCCCTAGTTAGAAGGGTGTTTCTATAGAGTGCTTAGTAACGAGCTAGCTCTCCTAACTATATGTATAAGGACTCCTCTCCTTTGAGTCATCCTGCTGAGGTCTCCATACGTACAGTTAGACTGTGTTATCTGTTTATAGCATGTGTCAGGCCTCCTCTCCTTAGAGAGTCATCCTGCTGAGGCCTCCATATATATATTTTGCTGTGATTGATCTGTTTTATAGCATGTGTCAGGCCTCCTCTCCTTCGAGAGTCATTCTGCTGAGTTCTCCATGCAAACAGACGTTGCAGGTGGAGCTTGAGAAGTGGCCCCTCCCTTTCTGAGGAGGTGCTTTGGGCCCTTCGCTCCCGGAGCTTTGGTGATAGTCAAGCTAGCTCTCCGAACTATGTGTCAGGCCTCCTCTCCTTTGAGGGTCATCCTGCTGAGGCCTCCATATATTCAGTTAGGCTGTGTTATCTGTTTATAGCATGTGTCAGGCCTCCTCTCCTTCGAGAGGCATCCTTCTGAGGCTTCCATGCAAACAGCATTTCAGGTGGAGCTTGAGAAGTGGCCTCTCTCTCAGGAGGTGCTTTAGGCCCTTCGCTCCCTGAGCTCTGATGATCGTCAAGCTAGCTCTCCTAAATAGGTGTCAGGCCTTCTCTCCTTTGAGAGTCATCCTGTTGAGGCTTCTATATATACGGATGGCTGTTTTTGATCTGTTTTATAGCATGTGTCAGGCCTCTTCTCCTTCGAGAGTCATCCTGCTTAGGCCTCTATGCATACAGACGTTGCAGGTGGAGCTTGAGAAGTGGCCCCTCCCTCTCTGAGGAGGTGCCTCAGGCCCTGAGCTCTGATTGTGGTCGAGCTAGCCTAATTATGTGTCAGGCCTCCTCTTCTTCGAGAGTTATCCTGCTGAAGCCTCCATATATACAGCTTGGTAGAGCATGGAAGGGGTTCTTCCTCATTTCTTGAGTAGTTGTTAGACCCCTCGCTCCCTGAGCTCTGGTGGTAGTCGAGCTCTCTCTTAACTTCTATCACAGGTAGAGCATGAGAAGTGGCCCCTTCCTCTCTGAGGAGGTGCTTTAGGCCCTTAGCTCCGATGATCGTCGAGCTACCTCTCCGAAATATATGTGTCAGGCCTCCTCTCCTTCGAGAGTCATCCTGTTGAGGCCTCCATGCAAACAAGCTTTGCAGGTAGTAGGAAAAGGGCCATCTCACTAACAGAGAGTTGTTTAGGCCCCTCACTGCCTGAGTTCTGCATCATGAACTTTATTGACCCTATGAGGAAAAGCTCTAGACCACAGTGGTGTAAGTGTGGCAGGCCTCCTCTAATCTCAGAATCATCCTGCTGAGGCCTCCGCTTCCCATAGCACCGTGAAGGAGCTACCGTCTCTGGCTAGAGACTGTGGTTGAGTAATGTAAACCCAAACAGGTTGTTGGCTTCAGTGTTAAGCATGATAGCCTCCCTGGTGTGGGGGTTGACAGTGTCCCCCCAAAAGTAGCAAGCTAGGGCCCATAGGCTCTGGGCTATACTCCTTTAAAGGGACCCCCCTCTGAAGGTTGGGCTGTGGTTCCCATGCCCTCGAGCTAGCAAGCCCTCTGTGATTCACAGAGTTCCCCTCGCTTATCATGGAGCTCGGGCAGTGGCCGTAGGGAGTAGTGCTACAGTTAGCCTGACGTCTAAGCAGTAAGGGGCTTTAACTTTGAGTTAATGTGTTTTGCTTGTAGCCATAGTTGCTGAAGCATCCCCTCAGCATGGCAGCGTGGGTATCTCATTCCCCATAGCTTTTGAGGCAGTTCGAGTTCCCTTCGAAAGGGAACGTCTCAGGTTACGACTGTAACCTATGTTCCCTGAGAACAGGGAACGAGACACTGCGTTTCGTCGCCATGCCTCTGGTCTGCTTTTACAGTCCCTTCAGACGAAGAAGTGGATGACATGTTCTCTAGGCGCTCCTTTTATACTTCCTGGTCACGCTAGAGCATGGCGTCATGACTGATGCCGGCCAATAGGATTGTCGTGATTCTAAAGTGTTTCAGTCATCAGTCACGCTGAGGCGTCCCCATAGCGCTTGACGCAGTGTCTCGTTCCCTGTTCTCAGGGAACATAGGTTACAGTCGTAACCTGAGACGACTTGCCATTCAATAAGTGAATCAGATACAGATTTACTACCCTTTTGAGAAAGAAGTGCACATACTTAAAAAAAAAATAAAGATCAGATCCATTTGCGAACCCCATGATGAGCGCCGCCGCACCCGATGGGATGCACACACCGCTTGTACTGCTGACTCGCCATTATAATATATATATAGTAGGGCTGTCAGTTAAACGCGTTATTAACGGCGTTAACGCAAACCCATTTTAACGGCGTTAATTTTTTTAATTAATGGTCTTTTTGGCCTAGAAAACTTTGTTTCACATGCTTTTGCAACAGGACGCGGCATGTGCGGCACTGCGCTATGAAACCCATTCATTTCAATGGCTTGCGCCGCGCGAGGACGTTCTGTTGCTACGTCGATCAAAGCGCAAGCGGATCTAGCTAGACCGGCACAAAACAACAGGCACGCCGCACACACTTGTTTGGGTCTGTGAGCCGGCCAAACAGTTGGTTAACGTTACATTTTGAGTGGATGACGAGCGCGAGAAGCCAAAATGGATGCCAATAAGATTCTGAATGGAAAGTTTACTTTTAAAAAGTTGCCAAATGGTTCCATTGACAAGACCAAAGTAATCTGTGTGTTTTGTCGTTGTGAACTGAGCTATCATCATCGCAGCACGTCCAGTCTGAAATACCACTTGATGGCCAAGCACACACACACACACACACACACACACAGCTGATGCGAATTCTCTGCCCCCTCGTCAATATCAGGACCTCGTCAGTACTTCTTTCACCCTTTTATTGATGGACAATGTTACAGTGTGTGAGAGATTATTTGCTCCAAGTGAGAATGTTAGTGTGAAATTGAACACAGTATATGCCAATGTTGGTTTCAATAAAAAACATTTGCACAAAGCAAGCCGATCCACTTTTCCATGTTGATAAGAGCATTAAAATGAGAAAAAATAATGGGACAAAAAGAAATCAAGAGACATTTAGAATAGATAAAAATGTGCGATTAATTGCGATTAATCGCGAGTTAACTACGGCATTAATGCGATTAATCGTGATTAAATATTTTAATCGTTTGACAGCAGTAATATATAGTGCTTGCAAACTGACAGACAACACCAAATATGACACAGACGGCAGAGAGCGCGGTAACACTTTATTTCGATAGTCCACTTTAGACATTATACTAACTATAAGTAACTTAGCAGCTACATGTCAACTAACTGTCATTAGAGTATTAGTAGACTGTCTGCTTAATATCTGCTAACACTTTATTTTGTTGGTCCCCCAACAGACACTCTACTAACTATAAGTAACTTAGCAACTACAAGTCAACTTGTTCTTCTAACCCGAACCCTAACACCTAACCGTAACCTACCAGTCTACTGACAGTCTACTACAGTCTACTAATACTCTAATGACAGTTAGTTGACATGTTGTTGAAAAGGTACTTATAGTTAGTAGAATGTCTAAAGTGACTATCGAAATAAAGTGTAACCGAGAGCGCTTGCTGAAGAATAGTAAGCTAACTCTGTTGTGTGCTGGCGTCCCTTTGTAGCTTCTGTGTATGCCGTCACACATTACATCATGACGCAACACCAATCATGATTGGCTTAGTTTCCTTCATGCTTTAGAGCCGCTGCGCTGGGGGACGTTCCCCAAAGTGTCGTCATCGACGCAGTGTGAGTTCCCTCGAAAGGGGACACAAGCCGTGCACACAACATATCACATGGACAGAAGAGCCAAGAGAAGAGGGGGAGGGGGAGGGGGGGTTCGGGTTCGGGCCGAACTCCCTCCCCCGGACAGCACGCCACATACACATTAAACTTTACTCCCTCTGATTGTATGTAAGTGTGAACTCGTGAAACACATGACGACAGCACTGTCACTGAACAGACAGAACCTTGACAAGTACTTCAAAAAGAACACACTGAAGTCTGGACAAATGCACGTTAATTGCACTTAAATTAAAATGTATTATAGTTTAAATTTATATTATAACCTGAACTTAAGAAGTTTTTCTTTTACTTTTTTCATCCACCTAATTAGGACTTTATTATGTTTAATAATTACTTCTATTGTCTTTCTAATATGGTTAAAGTGTAACTGCTGAATGAACTGACAAGCATTTATGATAAACTAAAATAAACTTTAATGTATTTTCTGTTAAAACTTGTATGTCATGTATATAAATATGTTTGTAATTACACAGTACAATTTTCAAGTTGACATTACTTGATAAAGTGCAATTTTTTATATTTAAGTATATTTAAGTGTACGTTTTATTTAAATAATATTACATTATCTGCAAGTACAGTTTATATATATATATATATATATATATATATATATATATATATATATATATACACTACCGTTCAAAAGTTTGGGGTCAGTGAGAATTTTATTTTTTGGAGGAAAGAAATCAATACTTTTATTTATCAAGGAATAATTAATTTGATCGAAAGTGACAGTAAAGACATTTATAATGTTACAAAAGTCTTTTGAACTTCCTATTCATCAAAGAATCCTAAAAAAAAAAAAAAAAAACTGTACAACTGACAGACCAACAACTGTTTCAACATTGATAATAATAATAAATGTTTCTTGAGCATCAAATCCTCATATTATACTGATTTGTGAAGGATCATTTGACACTGAAGACACTGACACTGGTGATGCTGAAAATTCAGCTTTGATCACAGGAATAAATTACACTTTACTATATATTCACACAGAAAACAGCTGATTTACACTGGAATAAAATTTAATACTATAACTGATTTTTGTTGCATTTTTAATCAAATAAGCGCAGCCATGGTTAGCAGAAGAGAATTCTTTTAAAAGTATTTAAAATCGTACCGACCCCAAACTTTTGAACGGTAGTGTATATATATATATATATATACTGTTTATATATAAATATACGCTTATATAGACTTGCACATTCAGACTGTAAACTCACAGATCACATCTTTTGCTGTGTAGTGCTGCAGAAAACACTGGTCTGAGATTCTGCATTCAAGCATGTCAAGCTCCAGTCTGAGTTTCAGATTCTGTGTGTGTGTTTGCAGGGATGAGCCAGTGCTTGTTCCAGTGAGTTTCAGATTCAGTGTGTGTGTTTGCAGGGATGAGCCAGTGCTTGTTCCAGTGAGTTTCAGATTCAGTGTGTGTGTTTGCAGGGATGAGCCAGTGCTTGTTCCAGTGAGTTTCAGATTCAGTGTGTGTGTTTGCAGGGATGAGCCAGTGCTTGTTCCAGTGAGTTTCAGATTCAGTGTGTGTGTGTTTGCAGGGATGAGCCAGTGCTTGTTCCAGTGAGTTTCAGATTCAGTGTGTGTGTTTGCAGGGATGAGCCAGTGCTTGTTCCAGTGAGATTCAGATTCAGTGTGTGTGTGTTTGCAGGGATGAGTCAGTGCTTGTTCCAGTGAGTTTCAGATTCAGTGTGTGTGTTTGCAGGGATGAGCCAATGCTTGTTCCAGTGAGTTTCAGATTCAGTGTGTGTGTTTGCAGGGATGAGCCAGTGCTTGTTCCAGTGAGTTTCAGATTCAGTGTGTGTGTTTGCAGGGATGAGCCAATGATTGTTCCAGTGAGTTTCAGATTCAGTGTGTGTGTTTGCAGGGATGAGCCAGTGCTTGTTCCAGTGAGTTTCAGATTCAGTGTGTGTGTTTGCAGGGATGAGCCATTGCTTGTTCCAGTGAGTTTAAGATTCAGTGTGTGTGTTTGCAGGGATGAGTCAGTGCTTGTTCCAGTGAGTTTCAGATTCAGTGTGTGTGTTTGCAGGGATGAGCCAGTGCTTGTTCCAGTGAGTTTCAGATTCAGTGTGTGTGTGTTTGCAGGGATGAGCCAGTGCTTGTTCCAGTGAGTTTCAGATTCAGTGTGTGTGTTTGCAGGGATGAGCCAATGCTTGTTCCAGTGAGTTTCAGATTCAGTGTGTGTGTTTGCAGGGATGAGCCAGTGCTTGTTCCAGTGAGTTTCAGATTCAGTGTGTGTGTTTGCAGGGATGAGTCAGTGCTTGTTCCAGTGAGTTTCAGATTCAGTGTGTGTGTTTGCAGGGATGAGCCAATGCTTGTTCCAGTGAGTTTCAGATTCAGTGTGTGTGTGTTTGCAGGGATGAGCCAGTGCTTGTTCCAGTGAGTTTCAGATTCAGTGTGTGTGTTTGCAGGGATGAGCCAATGCTTGTTCCAGTGAGTTTCAGATTCAGTGTGTGTGTGTTTGCAGGGATGAGTGAGTGCTTGTTCCAGTGAGTTTCAGATTCAGTGTATGTGTGTTTGCAGGGATGAGCCAGTGCTTGTTCCAGTGAGTTTCAGATTCAGTGTGTGTGTTTGCAGGGATGAGCCAGTGCTTGTTCCAGTGAGTTTCAGATTCAGTGTGTGTGTTTGCAGGGATGAGCCAGTGCTTGTTCCAGTGAGTTTCAGATTCAGTGTGTGTGTTTGCAGGGATGAGTCAGTGCTTGTTCCAGTGAGTTTCAGATTCAGTGTGTGTGTGTTTGCAGGGATGAGCCAGTGCTTGTTCCAGTGAGTTTCGGATACAGTGTATGTGTGTTTGCAGGGATGAGTCAGTGCTTGTTCCAGTGAGTTTTAGATTCAGTGTGTGTGTTTGCAGGGATGAGCCAATGCTTGTTCCAGTGAGTTTCAGATTCAGTGTGTGTGTTTGCAAGGATGAGCCAATGCTTGTTCCGGTGAGTTTCAGATTCAGTGTGTGTGTGTTTGCAGGGATGAGCCAGTGCTTGTTGCACTGAGTTTCAGATTCAGTGTGTGTGTGTTTGCAGGGATGAGCCAGTGCTTGTTGCACTGAGTTTCAGATTCAGTGTTTGTGTTTGCAGGGATGAGCCAGTGCTTGTTCGAGTGAGTTTCAGATTCAGTGTGTGTGTGTTTGCAGGGATGAGCCAGTGCTTGTTCCAGTGAGTTTCAGATTCAGTGTGTGTGTGTTTGCAGGGATGAGTCAGTGCTTGTTCCAGTGAGTTTCAGATTCAGTGTGTGTGTTTGCAGGGATGAGCCAATTCTTGTTCCAGTGAGTTTCAGATTCAGTGTGTGTGTGTTTGCAGGGATGAGCCAGTGCTTGTTCCAGTGAGTTTCAGATTCAGTGTGTGTGTGTTTGCAGGGATGAGTGAGTGCTTGTTCCAGTCAGTTTCAGATTCAGTGTGTGTGTGTTTGCAGGGATGAGTCAGTGCTTGTTCCAGTGAGTTTCAGATTCAGTGTGTGTGTTTGCAGGGATGAGCCAGTGCTTGTTCCAGTGAGTTTCAGATTCAGTGTGTGTGTTTGCAGGGATGAGCCAGTGCTTGTTCCAGTGAGTTTCAGATTCAGTGTGTGTGTGTTTACAGGGATGAGCCAGTGCTTGTTCCAGTGAGTTTCAGATTCAGTGTGTGTGCGTTTGCAGGGATGAGCCAGTGCTTGTTCCAGTGAGTTTCAGATTCAGTGTGTGTGTGTTTGCAGGGATGAGCCAGTGCTTGTTCCAGTGAGTTTCAGATTCAGTGTGTGTGTTTGCAGGGATGAGCCAGTGCTTGTTTGAGTGAGTTTCAGATTCAGTGTGTGTGTGTTTGCAGGGATGAGCCAGTGCTTGTTCCAGTGAGTTTCAGATTCAGTGTGTGTGTTTGCAGGGATGAGCCAGTGCTTGTTCCAGTGAGTTTCAGATTCAGTGTGTTTGTTTGCAGGGATGAGCCAGTGCTTGTTCCAGTGAGTTTCAGATTCAGTGTGTGTGTGTTTGCAGGGATGAGCCAGTGCTTGTTCCAGTGAGTTTCAGATTCAGTGTGTGTGCGTTTGCAGGGATGAGTGAGTGCTTGTTCCAGTGAGTTTCAGATTCAGTGTGTGTGTTTGTAGGGATGAGCCAGTGCTTGTTCCAGTGAGTTTCAGATTCAGTGTGTGTGCGTTTGCAGGGATGAGTGAGTGCTTGTTCCAGTGAGTTTCAGATTCAGTGTGTGTGTTTGCAGGGATGAGTGAGTGCTTGTTCCAGTGAGTTTCAGATTCAGTGTGTGTGTTTGTAGGGATGAGCCAGTGCTTGTTCCAGCGAGTTTCAGATTCAGTGTGTGTGTTTGCAGGGATGAGTGAGTGCTTGTTCCAGTGAGTTTCAGATTCAGTGTGTGTGTGTTTGCAGGGATGAGTCAGTGCTTGTTCCAGTGAGTTTCAGATTCAGTGTGTGTGTTTGCAGGGATGAGTGAGTGCTTGTTCCAGTGAGTTTCAGATTCAGTGTGTGTGTTTGCAGGGATGAGCCAGTGCTTGTTCCAGTGAGATTCAGATTCAGTGTGTGTGTTTGCAGGGATGAGTCAGTGCTTGTTCCAGTGAGTTTGAGATTCAGTGTTTGTGTTTGCAGGGATGAGCCAGTGCTTGTTCCAGTGAGTTTCAGATTCAGTGTGTGTGTGTTTGCAGGGATGAGCCAGTGCTTGTTCCAGTGAGTTTCAGATTCAGTGTTTGTGTTTGCAGGGATGAGCCAGTGCTTGTTCCAGTGAGTTTCAGATTCAGTGTGTGTGTGTGTTTGCAGGGATGAGTCAGTGCTTGTTCCAGTGAGTTTCAGATTCAGTGTGTGTGTTTGCAGGGATGAGCCAGTGCTTGTTCCAGTGAGTTTCAGATTCAGTGTGTGTGTGTTTGCAGGGATGAGCCAGTGCTTGTTCCAGTGAGTTTCAGATTCAGTCTGTGTGTTTGCAGGGATGAGTGAGTGCTTGTTCCAGTGAGTTTCAGATTCAGTGTGTGTGTGTTTGCAAGGATGAGTCAGTGCTTGTTCCAGTGAGTTTCAGATTCAGTGTGTGTGTGTGTTTGCAGGGATGAGTCAGTGCTTGTTCCAGTGAGTTTCAGATTCAGTGTGTGTGTTTGCAGGGATGAGCCAGTGCTTGTTCCAGTGAGTTTCAGATTCAGTGTGTGTGTGTTTGCAGGGATGAGCCAGTGCTTGTTCCAGTGAGTTTCAGATTCAGTCTGTGTGTTTGCAGGGATGAGTGAGTGCTTGTTCCAGTGAGTTTCAGATTCAGTGTGTGTGTTTGCAGGGATGAGTGAGTGCTTGTTCCAGTGAGTTTCAGATTCAGTGTGTGTGTGTGTTTGCAGGGATGAGTCAGTGCTTGTTCCAGTGAGTTTCAGATTCAGTGTGTGTGTTTGCAGGGATGAGTGAGTGCTTGTTCCAGTGAGTTTCAAATTCAGTGTGTGTGTGTTTGCAAGGATGAGCCAGTGCTTGTTCCAGTGAGTTTCAGATTCAGTGTGTGTGTTTGCAGGGATGAGCCAGTGCTTGTTCCAGTCAGTTTCAGATTCAGTGTGTGTGTGTTTGCAGGGATGAGCCCGTGCTTGTTCCAGTCAGTTTCAGATTCAGTGTGTGTGTTTGCAGGGATGAGCCAGTGCTTGTTGCACTGAGTTTCAGATTCAGTGTGTGTGTGTTTGCAAGGATGAGCCAGTGCTTGTTCCAGTGAGTTTCAGATTCAGTGTGTGTGTTTGCAGGGATGAGCCAGTGCTTGTTCCAGTCAGTTTCAGATTCAGTGTGTGTGTGTTTGCAGGGATGAGCCAGTGCTTGTTCGAGTGAGTTTCAGATTCAGTGTGTGTGTGTTTGCAGGGATGAGCCAGTGCTTGTTCCAGTGAGTTTCAGATTCAGTGTGTGTGTGTTTGCAGGGATGAGCCAGTGCTTGTTCCAGTGAGTTTCAGATTCAGTGTGTGTGTTTGCAGGGATGAGTCAGTGCTTGTTCCAGTGAGTTTCAGATTCAGTGTGTGTGTGTTTGCAGGGATGAGCCAGTGCTTGTTCCAGTGAGTTTCAGATTCAGTGTGTGTGTGTTTGCAGGGATGAGTCAGTGCTTGTTCCAGTGAGTTTCAGATTCAGTGTGTGTGTTTGCAGGGATGAGCCAATGCTTGTTCCAGTGAGTTTCAGATTCAGTGTGTGTGTTTGCAAGGATGAGCCAATGCTTGTTCCAGTGAGTTTCAGATTCAGTGTGTGTGTGTTTGCAGGGATGAGCCAGTGCTTGTTCGAGTGAGTTTCAGATTCAGTGTGTGTGTGTTTGCAGGGATGAGCCAGTGCTTGTTCCAGTGAGTTTCAGATTCAGTGTGTGTGTGTTTGCAGGGATGAGTCAGTGCTTGTTCCAGTGAGTTTCAGATTCAGTTTGTGTGTTTGCAGGGATGAGCCAATTCTTGTTCCAGTGAGTTTCAGATTCAGTGTGTGTGTGTTTGCAGGGATGAGCCAGTGCTTGTTCCAGTGAGTTTCAGATTCAGTGTGTGTGTGTTTGCAGGGATGAGTGAGTGCTCGTTCCAGTCAGTTTCAGATTCAGTGTGTGTGTGTTTGCAGGGATGAGTCAGTGCTTGTTCCAGTGAGTTTCAGATTCAGTGTGTGTGTTTGCAGGGATGAGCCAGTGCTTGTTCCAGTGAGTTTCAGATTCAGTGTGTGTTTGCAGGGATGAGCCAGTGCTTGTTCCAGTGAGTTTCAGATTCAGTGTGTGTGCGTTTGCAGGGATGAGCCAGTGCTTGTTCCAGTGAGTTTCAGATTCAGTGTGTGTGTTTGCAGGGATGAGCCAGTGCTTGTTTGAGTGAGTTTCAGATTCAGTGTGTGTGTGTTTGCAGGGATGAGCCAGTGCTTGTTCCAGTGAGTTTCAGATTCAGTGTGTGTGTTTGCAGGGATGAGCCAGTGCTTGTTCCAGTGAGTTTCAGATTCAGTGTGTGTGTTTGCAGGGATGAGCCAGTGCTTGTTCCAGTGAGTTTCAGATTCAGTGTGTGTGTGTTTGCAGGGATGAGCCAGTGCTTGTTCCAGTGAGTTTCAGATTCAGTGTGTGTGCGTTTGCAGGGATGAGTGAGTGCTTGTTCCAGTGAGTTTCAGATTCAGTGTGTGTGTTTGTAGGGATGAGCCAGTGCTTGTTCCAGTGAGATTCAGATTCAGTGTGTGTGTTTGCAGGGATGAGTCAGTGCTTGTTCCAGTGAGTTTGAGATTCAGTGTTTGTGTTTGCAGGGATGAGCCAGTGCTTGTTCCAGTGAGTTTCAGATTCAGTGTGTGTGTGTTTGCAGGGATGAGCCAGTGCTTGTTCCAGTGAGTTTCAGATTCAGTGTTTGTGTTTGCAGGGATGAGCCAGTGCTTGTTCCAGTGAGTTTCAGATTCAGTGTGTGTGTTTGCAGGGATGAGCCAGTGCTTGTTCCAGTGAGTTTCAGATTCAGTGTGTGTGTTTGCAGGGATGAGTCAGTGCTTGTTCCAGTGAGTTTGAGATTCAGTGTTTGTGTTTGCAGGGATGAGCCAGTGCTTGTTCCAGTGAGTTTCAGATTCAGTGTGTGTGTGTTTGCAGGGATGAGCCAGTGCTTGTTCCAGTGAGTTTCAGATTCAGTGTGTGTGTGTTTGCAGGGATGAGTCAGTGCTTGTTCCAGTGAGTTTCAGATTCAGTGTGTGTGTTTGCAGGGATGAGCCAGTGCTTGTTCCAGTGAGTTTCAGATTCAGTGTGTGTGTGTTTGCAGGGATGAGCCAGTGCTTGTTCCAGTGAGTTTCAGATTCAGTGTGTGTGTTTGCAGGGATGAGTGAGTGCTTGTTCCAGTGAGTTTCAGATTCAGTGTGTGTGTGTTTGCAAGGATGAGTCAGTGCTTGTTCCAGTGAGTTTCAGATTCAGTGTGTGTGTTTGCAGGGATGAGTGAGTGCTTGTTCCAGTCAGTTTCAGATTCAGTGTGTGTGTGTTTGCAGGGATGAGTCAGTGCATGTTCCAGTGAGTTTCAGATTCAGTGTGTGTGTTTGCAGGGATGAGTGAGTGCTTGTTCCAGTGAGTTTCAAATTCAGTGTGTGTGTGTTTGAAAGGATGAGCCAGTGCTTGTTCCAGTGAGTTTCAGATTCAGTGTGTGTGTTTGCAGGGATGAGCCAGTGCTTGTTCCAGTCAGTTTCAGATTCAGTGTGTGTGTGTTTGCAGGGATGAGCCAGTGCTTGTTCCAGTCAGTTTCAGATTCAGTGTGTGTGTTTGCAGGGATGAGCCAGTGCTTGTTGCACTGAGTTTCAGATTCAGTGTGTGTGTGTTTGCAAGGATGAGCCAGTGCTTGTTCCAGTGAGTTTCAGATTCAGTGTGTGTGTTTGCAGGGATGAGCCAGTGCTTGTTCCAGTCAGTTTCAGATTCAGTGTGTGTGTGTTTGCAGGGATGAGCCAGTGCTTGTACGAGTGAGTTTCAGATTCAGTGTGTGTGTGTTTGCAGGGATGAGCCAGTGCTTGTTCCAGTGAGTTTCAGATTCAGTGTGTGTGTGTTTGCAGGGATGAGCCAGTGCTTGTTCCAGTGAGTTTCAGATTCAGTGTGTGTGTTTCCAGGGATGAGCCAGTGCTTGTTCGAGTGAGTTTCAGATTCAGTGTGTGCGTGTTTGCAGGGATGAGCCAGTGCTTGTTCGAGTGAGTTTCAGATTCAGTGTGTGTGTTTGCAGGGATGAGCCAGTGCTTGTTCCAGTGAGTTTCAGATTCAGTGTGTGTGTTTGCAGGGATGAGCCAGTGCTTGTTCGAGTGAGTTTCAGATTCAGTGTGTGTGTGTTTGCAGGGATGAGCCAGTGCTTGTTCGAGTGAGTTTCAGATTCAGTGTGTTTGTTTGCAGGGATGAGCCAGTGCTTGTTCCAGTGAGTTTCAGATTCAGTGTGTGTGTTTGCAGGGATTAGCCAGTGCTTGTTCCAGTGAGTTTCAGATTCAGTGTGTGTGTGTTTGCAGGGATGAGCCAGTGCTTGTTCCAGTGAGTTTCAGATTCAGTGTGTGTGTTTGCAGGGATTAGCCAGTGCTTGTTCCAGTGAGTTTCAGACTCAGTGTGTGTGTGTACAGGGATGAGCCATTGCTTGTTCCAGTGAGTTTAAGATTCAGTGTGTGTGTCTGCAGGGATGAGTCAGTGCTTGTTCCAGTGAGTTTTAGATTCAGTGTGTGTGTGTTTGCAGGGATGAGCCAGTGCTTGTTCCAGTGAGTTTCAGATTCAGTGTGTGTGTTTGCAGGGATTAGCCAGTGCTTGTTCCAGTGAGTTTCAGATTCAGTGTGTGTGTTTGCAGGGATTAGCCAGTGCTTGTTCCAGTGAGTTTCAGACTCAGTGTGTGTGTGTACAGGGATGAGCCATTGCTTGTTCCAGTGAGTTTAAGATTCAGTGTGTGTGTTTGCAGGGATGAGTCAGTGCTTGTTCCAGTGAGTTTTAGATTCAGTGTGTGCGTTTGCAGGGATGAGCCAGTGCTTGTTCCAGTAAGTTTCAGATTTAGTGTGTGTGTTTGCAGGGATGAGTCAGTGCTTGTTCCAGTGAGTTTTAGATTTAGTGTGTGTGTTTGCAGGGATGAGCCAGTGCTTGTTCCAGTGAGTTTCAGATTCAGTGTGTGTGTTTGCAGGGATGAGCCAGTGCTTGTTCCAGGGAGTTTCAGATTCAGTGTGTGTGTTTGCAGGGATGAGCCAGTGCTTGTTCAAGTGAGTTTTAGATTCAGTGTGTGCGTTTGCAGGGATGAGCCAGTGCTTGTTCCAGTGAGATTCAGATTCAGTGTGTGTGTTTGCAGGGATGAGCCAGTGCTTGTTCCAGTGAGTTTCAGATTTAGTGTGTGTGTTTGCAGGGATGAGTCAGTGCTTGTTCCAGTGAGTTTTAGATTTAGTGTGTGTGTTTGCAGGGATGAGCCAGTGCTTGTTCCAGTGAGTTTCAGATTCAGTGTGTGTGTTTGCAGGGATGAGCCAGTGCTTGTTCCAGTGAGTTTCAGATTCAGTGTGTGTGTTTGCAGGGATGAGCCAGTGCTTGTTCCAGTGAGTTTCAGATTCAGTGTGTGTGTTTGCAGGGATGAGCCAGTGCTTGTTCCAGTGAGTTTCAGATTCAGTGTGTGTGTTTGCAGGGATGATCCAAATCTTGTTCCAGTGAGTTTCAGATTCAGTGTGTGTGTTTGCAGGGATGATCCAGTGCTTGTTCCAGTGAGTTTCAGATTCAGTGTGTGTGTGTTTGTAGGGATGAGCCAGTGCTTGTTCCAGTGAGTTTCAGATTCAGTGTGTGTGTGTTTGCAGGGATGAGTCAGTGTTTGTTCCAGTGAGTTTCAGATTCAGTGTGTGTGTTTGCAGGGATGAGTCAGTGCTTGTTCCAGTGAGTTTCAGATTCAGTGTGTGTGTTTGCAGGGATGAGCCAGTGCTTGTTCGAGTGAGTTTCAGATTCAGTGTGTGTGTGTTTGCAGGGATGAGCCAGTGCTTGTTCCAGTGAGTTTCAGATTCAGTGTGTGTGTTTGCAGGGATGAGCCAGTGCTTGTTCGAGTGAGTTTCAGATTCAGTGTGTGTGTGTTTGCAGGGATGAGCCAGTGCTTGTTCGAGTGAGTTTCAGATTCAGTGTGTGTGTTTGCAGGGATGAGCCAGTGCTTGTTCCAGTGAGTTTCAGATTCAGTGTGTGTGTTTGCAGGGATGAGCCAGTGCTTGTTCCAGTGAGATTCAGATTCAGTGTGTGTGTTTGCAGGGATGAGGCAGTGCTTGTTCCAGTGAGTTTCAGATTCAGTGTGTGTGTTTGCAGGGATGAGCCAGTGCTTGTTCCAGTGAGTTTCAGATTCAGTGTGTGTGTTTGCAGGGATGAGCCAGTGCTTGTTCCAGTGAGTTTCAGATTCAATGTGTGTGTTTGCAGGGATGAGCCAGTACTTGTTCCAGTGAGATTCAGATTCAGTGTGTGTGTTTGCAGGGATGAGCCAGTGCTTGTTCCAGTGAGATTCAGATTCAGTGTGTGTGTGTTTGCAGGGATGAGCCAGTGCTTGTTCCAGTGAGTTTCAGATTCAGTGTGTGTGTGTTTGCAGGGATGAGCCAGTGCTTGTTCCAGTGAGATTCAGATTCAGTGTGTGTGTTTGCAGGGATGAGCCAGTGCTTGTTCCAGTGAGATTCAGATTCAGTGTGTGTGTTTGCAGGGATGAGCCAGTGCTTGTTCCAGTGAGTTTCAGATTCAGTGTGTGTGTGTGTGTGTGTGTGTGTGTGTGTGTGCTTGCAGGGATGAGCCAGTGCTTGTTCCAGTGAGATTCAGTGTGTGTGTTTGCAGGGATGAGCCAGTGCTTGTTCCAGTGAGATTCAGATTCAGTGTGTGTGTTTGCAGGGATGAGCCAGTGCTTGTTCCAGTGAGTTTCAGATTCAGTGTGTGTGTGTGTTTGCAGGGATGAGCCAGTGCTTGTTCCAGTGAGTTTCAGATTCAGTGTGTGTGTTTGCAGGGATGAGCCAGTGCTTGTTCCAGTGAGTTTCAGATTCAGTGTGTGTGTTTGCAGGGATGAGCCAGTGCTTGTTCCAGTGAGTTTCAGATTCAGTGTGTGTGTTTGCAGGGATGAGCCAGTGCTTGTTCCAGTGAGTTTCAGATTCAGTGTGTGTGTTTGCAGGGATGAGCCAGTGCTTGTTCCAGTGAGTTTCAGATTCAGTGTGTGTGTTTGCAGGGATGATCCAAATCTTGTTCCAGTGAGTTTCAGATTCAGTGGGCCCTATCTTGCACCCGGCGCAAATGACTTTGTACACTGACGCATGTATCATTCCTATTTTGCACCCGCGCAAAGCGGACTTTTCCCTCCACAGACACACGTCGGTTAACTAAGAAATACACTTGCGCTCCCCGGGGCGGTTCAGCGCAAAGAGGAGGCGTGTTCCGGCGCAAACTTTCCCTCATGCTATTTTGCTGTTCTATAAAACAAATGCGCCACTGACCAGAAAAAACCTAGTCTAAAGTCAGTGGCACGTTGCGCGTTGTTCATTATGCTATTTTAAGGGCGCATGCTTGACCATAATCAATGTAGCCAGCGTGTGCACAACGCGCATACACTTTGATTCTCTCATCTAAGCAGCAGTTTTAATTTTTGCAAATCATACATTATTACGATAGATAGATAGATAGATAGATAGATAGATAGATAGATAGATAGATAGGCAATTTATTATAAAAGCATACATGTAGCTTACACATTTACCCAAATTATCATACGCCTGTTTAACAGAAGTTAATTTGGGTGGGTTTCTCCATCCCCAATGTCACTTCTCTGTGTTTTACGGCCCTGACGAGAACGTTGCTCTCCTCGGCTGTGAACCGCTCCTGGCGTGCGCCTGGCAAATACGCCGTTATAATAGGAATCCGCTTTAGAACAAGCGCGCCTGCTCTTAAAGGGAATGTGAGATGAAGCTCTGATTGGTTTATTTCACGTTACGCCCAAACCACATCTATGAATAATGAAGCTACTTCAGACCAACCCCTTTTAGATTTGCGCCAGGCGCAAGAGGCATTTATCCCGCCGGGAAAATAGCAACAGCGCCGGGATCCGCCCACAAAGTTACTTGCGCTTTGCGCTTTGACACTTGCGTTTCAGATCGTTAAAATAGGGCCCAGTGTGTGTCTTTGCAGGGATGACCCAGTGCTTGTTTCAGGCTCTGACAGTGAAGTAAACACACTGTGTCTGTCTCCTTAGATTACACCTGCTTGGCGGTAGCATGAAACGAGTTTGCTGTAAAATCTGTTGTGTGTTTCCAGACCAAGACACCTGGAGTGGGCTTTGTGAAGATTCATGCTCCTTGGAACGTGCTCTGTCGCGAGGCTGAGTTCATGAAACTGAAGATGCCTACTAAAAAAGTAAGGTTTGTCCAGCATGCCCAGAGTAAAGCAGAGATGTGACGAGTGACGACTGTGATGACGCTGTGCTCCTACTGTAGGTGTATGAAGTCAAACACAGCAGCGGCGTAATGGAAAAGATCAACACGTTCATCAGCAAACTCACAGATCCCCTTCATCCCAACCTAGAAGAGAACCGGACGCAGAAAGTGAAGCACCTCTCGTACCCGTTCTCCAGAGAAAAGCAGCATCTGTTAGTGTCCGCCTCCATTCTCAAGCGCCAACACTTCTTAATGTCTGTTATACGTGCTGTTATAGACAGTCAGTGCGACTCCTTTCACAGGCCTTTTCTCACTGTGTGCAGTTTTCAATGTGACAAGAATGTAAAAAAGGAAGAAATTCTGCTCTGTTTAGACCAAACTACCCTTCAGTTTTGATGCAAACACAAGTATGTGTACAGACAAACACGCAAACATGCATGAACACGAACACTAGAAGGTTTCAGTCTTCTGTCACGGGTTGTGTGGGAGAGACTCAACAAACAAATAACACGAAGATGATGATGTAGGTAGACAGGCTTTAATTCCAACAAGGTACATCCACAAAACAACTACACTAAGACGAGACCCAACAAACACTGAACTCAACTGAACTGAACTTCAATAGGGGAGATAACGAGACACACACACCTGAATATAATGATGAAATCAAATGAATAACCATGACAACTGACAAAGAGCGGGAAACAATACACAAAGTCCATGCGGTGTAACACTTCCCAGAGTTTGTGCTATTTCTTATGGAAGCTTGTTTCTGCCACAGAATTTAAAACAAGAAAAGTACTTGAGACTTTTTATTCCACAATTCTGGCTTTTTTTCACACAATTCCATGTATAAATCTCACAATTATGACTTAAAAACTTTATAATATATTATTATATTATATTATTATAATATTATCAAATAAAAGTCGCAATTGTAGGAAAAACAACTCAGAATTGCACTTTTATTATTATCATTATCACTGTTATTATTAATATTAATTATCTTGCAATTCTGACTTTTTCATCAGAATTGTGAGACATAAAAAAATTGGAGATAAATAGTTGCAATTACCTTTTAATTCTGTGGCGAATTTCTGTTTAAAGGCTTTGACCGATAAAAATGTGTGATAACACTTAATTTTACAATTTCCTTGTTACACGTTACATGCAGTTACCATAGTAATGTATAAATGATAAACATATAAATGATGCATTATTACATGCAACTAACCCTAAACCAAACATAACCCTAACCCTAAGTACAGCGCTAGTAAACACTGGTGTTGTTGTACTCGTAGCATCTCCAGGAGTTTGTTTTTGTTGTTCATCAGCTTCTGTTCTTGACTGTTCATCAGTGGCCCAGTCCAGTGTTTATTGAATTAATTAGTGCAGAGTTATTAGTAAGTGTGTAGTTATAAAACTCACACAGTGCACGTACAGTATGCGCGTACTTAACTGATGATAATATTTACATCACACACCCTAGTGTATGCGTAACTTATACTTTGGGCTTTAGGAAACATTTTAATGTTTTATGACAAATTTGATATGGGAACATAAAAATGAAAGGAACAATCAAGTTGACTCGTAAGGTAATAATATTAATATATTCTTGGCAATGTAGGTGTCACAACAACAAAAACTGCATTGCACGCACAACTTCAGAGCCAGGTAAACTAACCTTATAAGAAAACATTGCCTAAATGTCCTCGCTCTCATGTGAAGGAAGGTCATTTTCGTAAACGAAAACTGAAACTAAGACTAAAACTATTAGTCAAAAAAACATTTTTGTAAACTGAAATTAAGTAGAGATTTAAACCTAAATGGAAAACTAAAATTAAACCAAACGAACAAGATATCCTTTGCTTTTGCTTTTAGGACAGCGAGCTTTGTTTAAAATGCCTCGCTCTTCATGCGCCACGTGCGGCTCTCGTCTGCACGAGGCGAACGGGGATGCTAAGTGCGTTGCGTGCCTGGGTTCCGTCCATACTCAAGTTGCACTTTCTGCCGGGGGATGCTCGGTCTGTGAGGGCATGCCCGTCTCGACGCTGCGGTCGCGGCTAGCTCTCCTTTTTGGACGGCAAACGGCCACTCGCGGGTATATAATAATAATTCGTTACATTTATATAGCGCTTTTTCTGGGACCTTTCTGGGACCTCAATATTGAAGGGGGGAATCTCCTCAACCACCACATATATGTTCGCGTGGCTAGCTCTCTTTACGACACAAGAGATCTACCCCGCCCTCTGTTTTGGACATTACACAGAAGAGCGCTTTCTAACAATGAAAGGTTCTTTCATGCGCGTGCCCGCTTCCTTACCTCATTGAGCAGTGACGGAAGAAGTGCGCAGTTAGATGTGCACGCGGCTATCTCTCTTTACGACACAAGAGAGCTACCGCTCCCTTACATTCTGTTCATCACGCAGAACCTTCTCCGTGATTCAGACACAACAGCGTGTTTTTCATGCCTTGAATCAATCACGCTGAAACTGTTCTCTCTCACTGCAAAAGCTATAAGAGCTCTTCTTTCCTGTCAATCCCCCCATGTGACTCAGTGGTGGATTCCTGAGAGCAGCACATATCCCAGGCATCCTCAACACGGGTGCGGATATGCTGTCACGGGGCAACACTCCCCCAGGCGAGTGGTCTCTGAATCCTCAGACGGTGCGCCTGATATGGAAAGTGTTTGGCGATGCCGAAATCGACCTCTTTGCCTCAAAGAACAACACTCATTGCACAGTGTTCTTCTCGAAAAACAGGGATGCGTTGGCCCATCGTTGGCCCAACCGCCCCCTTTATGCATTTCCCCCCGTCTCAATGATACCCCAGGTTATCGAGTGGGTCAGGGAGAGCGGATGCCCAGTCCTCCTGGTAGCCCCCCTCTGGAAATCCAGACCGTGGTTTCCGGAGCTGTTTCAGATGGTGGACAAAGTCCCCTGGCTGATTCTGTTGAGGAAAGACCTCCCCACGCAGGCGGAAGGGACGATATGGCATCCACGACCCGATTTATGGGCTCTCCATGTGTGGCCCCTCAATGGGTACCCGGGACCTTCCTGAGAAGGTCCTAAGCACGATCAATGAAGCCAGGGCCCCTTCTACTAGGCGCCTGTATGCTTCTAAATGGTCAGTGTTTTCCAGTTGATGTCTGGACAAACGTTTTGAACCTGTGTCATGTGAGGTACCAGTGGTGCTCTCCTTCCTACAAGAGCTATTAGACACGGGCAGGATCCCGTCCACGCTCAAAGTGTATGTGGCAGCCATCGCAGCTTATCATGCTCCGTCGGCTGGCCGGTCACTAGGAAGAAATTACTTGGTGGTACGGTTTCTGAAAGGAGCCAGGAGGCCTAACCCCTCCAGACCTCCATCTGTTCCTTCTTGGGACCTCTCCCCGGTCCTTGGGGCCCTGAAGGGCCCACCGTTTGAACCGCTTCAGTCGGTTGATCTCAAAATACTCTCGCTAAAGACTGCTCTCCTGCTGGCACTGGCATCTGTCAAGCGAGTTGGAGATTTGCAGGCGCTCTCTGTGAGCCCCTCTTGTTTGGAGTTTGGTGTTGGCGACTCGAAGGTCGTTGTCAAACCCAGACACGGCTATGTGCCTAAAGTGCTTTCAACTCCGTTTAGAGCACAGGTTATCACTTTATTGGCCCTTCCCCCTTCCTCAGAGGACGGGTAGGCTAATCTACTTTGTCCTGTCAGAGCACTGAGAATTTATCTGGAGCGTTCCGCGTCTTTTAGACAATCAAAACAGCTCTTCGTCTGCTTCAGTGGCCAGTCCAAAGGGTCGCCCGTCACAAAGCAGAGAATATCCAGATGGATAGTTGATGCTTTTTCTCTGGCATACACCTCAGTGGGTCAGGTTTGCCCTATTGGAACTAGAGCTCATTCGACTAGAGGCATGGCCTCTTCTTGGGCTTGGTCCTCTGGGGTTCCCATTCACGATTTCTGTGCGGCGGCCGGTTGGTTTTTGCCCTCTACGTTCGTGAAATTCTATAACATGGAGGTTCCTTCCCGGCAGGCAAGGGTCCTTTCCGTATGAATTAGACCCGACAGGTGTCCGGTCTTATCCACGTAATATGTCAATGTCATAAGCACACATTCATTCAATCATTATAAAACCCGCTTCTGGCCGGTTATCATTCCCTTTATTGTTTAGACCCGACTGTGTCTGGTCTTAAGTGATGGGGTTAAAAATGGATGTTTGGGCATTACATTAAGAGGTATATTGTGAGGCCTGACAGTGTCTGGTCTTATTATTATACACTGGTTTCTGGCTGGCTCTGTAAGCTCAGGGTTCTCGAGCTGCAGTTTCAACCAGCTACTCGGTGCGGCGTTTTGCATGGCGTCCCCACTGTGTATAGCTACGCAATACGAAGTGACCATTCTCGAAAGGGAACTACTCTGAGTAGCATGACAGTATGTCGCTTCAGGCGATGTAACCTGCTATAATGGCTATTTCGGGGGCTTTCATGGGCTATGGCCACGGCCCTTGTGGCGGGCTCTGACGTGTATGACGTAATGATAGCTCATTGGCGCGCACGTTGGAGCCGCCCGCACCATTGGATGTGCTGTTGCCGCAGCACAGCCAATGAGTGACCAAAATGCGTTTTACATTTTAAGTTTGTAAGTTTTCCCAATGGACTGCGCTACTTTATTTTTCAATGTAAACACGCACTAGATGGACATGCATGACCGTTGCGCTCGCGTCTTTTGCAGCGTCTCGCGCATGGCACTACACGCCACTCAAGTTAAAATAAGTTCAACTTTTAAAAGACTTGTGCTTTTCCCCCATTCCACGGCCCGCGTCTCACGTTTTCAAAGCAAAAGTGCTTTCTGTGTGAACCAGCCCTAAAAAAGCCGTCATGTCTAGACCGTATGCAAATACAGCTGTACCTGACTTCCAAGTAAGATAACCTTCTCATGTGAAACTAGACAAGATACCACACAAGTTAGACAAGACACCACACTGAGCAGAAAACGAAAAAAAAAAAACATGTCTATCCCACAAATAGATGGACATTTTCAGAGTAGAAGTAAACTAAATGTCTGGTCTGAATAGAACACATGAATATGAGAACTGTATATGATATTGAAAGATATAATAGACAAAAAGCATGAATGGATCAATACAAGAATAATATGCTTGAAAGTATTAATCATAGAAATAACCATAAAAGAATAATCATAATAATCATACGGATTTTTTTTTTCTTACACACCACATGTTTAACAAGATTTCATCTTTAATATGAATGAATTTGAATGAATATTTTTTATTTATGGTTCTTTGTTCAATCTCAAACAATTATTTTATGTTTATTATTAAGTGGTTTGCACAAGAGTTAACTGTAAACTGCAAACATTAAACTTTGCTGAAATTAAAGGTCTTTAACTGGAAGTGTTCTTTTAACTAAACTATTAGTAATAATTAAAAAAAAACTAAAATGTGAAACTAAATATATACAAACTGAATAAAAAATGTGTTCACAAAATAATAACTAAACTAAAATGAATAAAACCATTAATGAAACTAACTAAAACTAAACTGGAATCTATAGGATATTTGAAAAAATTATATTAAAATAAAGTGTAAAACTAAAGTGGTGTTTACAGCAAGTTAATGGCCCGAGTGCAGTTGAGTTCTGTTCAGGTGTTATGAACATACCTGTCAACACTCCCGTTTTTACCGGGTTTCTCCCGTTTTTTTAGCCCTATCTCCCGGACCCCTCCCGGTTTGTTATTTCTCCCAGGAAACTCCCGTAATTTGCAAGGCCCAAACTCCTTTATAAATAATCGGACCAATATGTTTGTCTAATGTTGACCAGTTGCCAGATCTTGTATTAAATACATTATATTCACACAATCCACACATCATATACAATTTCAACCCGTTTGTCATCTCAACCTGGCAACCTATATACCCCAGTTGCGCAGTCGCGGAGAGCTCAACCCGAAAACGAGCACCCCACCGAACGGTCCCCGTACAAATCTCCCGGATTTTGAAAACCAAATGTTGACAGCTATGGTTATGAATGAGATTTGCACATGCGATCTGTGTGAATCGACCTGAATGCAAGAGAAAGATCGACGCAAAACATGCATTGAAAAACATACTTGTGACCTTTTATCTTTACAGGTTTGATTTATCCGACAGAGATTCCTTTTTCGACAGTAAAACAAGAGGCTCATTAGTAAGTATAAAGTATTGGCAGATGCATAGTATTAATGACATATTTGATCATTAAATGTTTTGATATGTGCATTGTTTTAGGTATGTGAAGTTTTGAAGCGAACCAAGTGCACAAAAGCCAAATTCAGCATGGGTGAGCTACTGCTTTGTCTATGCAGTTTGAAATCTAGTATAATTATTTTTTCTTTTTAAATGAACAGCACCAAGTTTCAGTGCTCCGTACACTTAGATGTGCATCATTGACAGCAAACGTGTAACTGACAGAGCAATCCCTCTGACATGTTGTTCAGGAATCACCAGCCTGCTGGGCAGCGGCGTATATCTGGCTTCGTATCCACTGCATGATGTAAGTATCCAGCACTGTTTCTGTGAATCTGACACAGAGTTAGATTGATTAATGGATGCATTAGCACTGGAATGATCTGTAGGATATGATAGATTATTCTCTTCACCATCAGGGTGATGTTGAAGGGGAGAACGCTGAGCCTAATGACCGGAAGGTGAGTGTCAGTGCTGTGTGTGACCTCTGTGTGAATGGGGAAAAGGATTGAACAGTTGAACCGCAGAGAGTGTGATGTGATAGTGAAGACTGTGGTGATAGTGAAGGCCGTGTTTCTGCCTGTATTTCAGCTGCTGTATGAAGAGTGGGCGAGCTACAGCGTCTTCTACAAGTACCAGCCCATCGGCTTGATCCGGTACATCTCAGACTCTCACACAGCTCTCTCCACGCTGGAACTTCATTAGTAATCTCTTGCTTGTCTGGCAGGAAGTACTTCGGGGAGAAGATCGGCCTCTACTTTGCTTGGCTTGGGGTTTATACCCAGATGCTGATCCCTGCTTCTTTAGTGGGCGTCATTGTGTTCCTCTATGGATGCGTTACTGTTGATGACGACATTCCCAGGTCAGTGGCCAATCAAAACGCACGCACACGCATATGAATTTATTAATATTAACTGTAAAAGAAAGCTGCGTTATTATTGCGTTGCCATAAAATGGAATTACTCTCAAACAGAAAATGACAAATGTCAGAAATCAGAAGTAAAATGGATCACCTTATTTTGGTACAGACCAAATAAAATATCATTAATTATGATATAATTAAAGGATAGCAGAATACATGATGTGCATTTTAACCCAGCAGTTTCAAACTTAAAACAATATCAGCTTATAACGACTAAAAACTGGGTTAGTGCTGGGTAGATTACTGACAAATTGTAGTCGGATACCGAGCGGCACCCTCCCTGTCTCTCTCTTGAATCCAACACGGAAGAGACATAAACTGCAGTTCATTGACTGGCCACTAGAGGCCGGCTGCAGAAGAGACTCAATCCCATAGACCCGCATGTTAAAATGTCCAACTTTACAGCAGAAAAAAACATGTTTACAGTCTGGGGCAAAAAGTGGTTTTGGTCTATATAGCTAATGTTGCCCTTCATGACGACTGTGAGGGGGGGGGGGGGGGGGGGGGTTATATTTTTTTATAACTCATCCGTTTAAATTATATTAAAGGGGTCATGAACTGGCTTTTTAAATTTTTTATATTGTTGTCTGAGGTCAACTTATGACGTTCGCTTGGTTTTTACATTCAAAAACATCAAAATGAATAAGTAATAGGCTATTTTCTACCCTAATTTTGAGCCTAGCTCAAAAACGCTCGGTTTTTATGGGCTTCTCGCATTGTAGACTTGGAAGTAAACGCCCACTGCTGTGAGTGGATAACAGTTTTGCATATTATAATGAGTTTTGTGTAATGCGCGAATCGGTGGGTGGGGCTAAACCGGCCGTGTTGAAGTAGGCGTTGATCTTCTTCTGCGGGGGTGGTGTTTTATCCTCTTTGTCGTCATAGTTCCCCACTTTGAAAAACGAGTCGTTTGCTGAGTCTGGTGTCAATAAAAGCTTTTATTGGACTAACAAGGACGTTCTCAGTTCTGAAACTTACAGGATATTCTTATAATATGATGACCTCTTAGATGTCAAAAGCTCAAGGAAAATTTGATTTCTCAGTTCATCACCCCTTTAAGCCTTAAAGTTCTGCATAATTAAGGGCTGGCCACTTGAATGACAGGTGGATTGCCGCTGATGTCAGTGCTAGCTGCTTTTCTGTTAGCGTTACGTCACCTCAGCTAATCCGCCTCGCTGCACATTTTCTGTTATCCGGGAGTGACGCGTGGCCAAGATGGCGAGAGCCGGCGCCGCCCACTTTGGGCTTCAGAAATGCTCTTAAGAAACGTATGGGCAGTGTTGGGCAAGTTACTTTTAAAAAGTAATTAGTTACAGTTACTAGTTACTAGTTACTACTTCCAAAAAGTAACTAAATTAGTTACTCAGTTACAAATTTTAAAAGTAACTAGTTACTTAAGAAAGTAACTATTGCGTTACTTTCAAGTAAAATTACATTTTAAATGCTCAAATGTGACCCCACCTCTACCCCTCTTTAACGGAACTTACAATACATGTGCATGTTCAATTATTTATGATAAATCTGAATATTATAATGAAATGGACACTTAATACAATACATTATTAACAGAAACATGAAACATTGTACACACATCAAAAAAAAAAAAATGTTGCTGTGGGACAAAGTGAGACTAGCCTCCAATCAAATGCCATGTAGATATTATGTTTATATAGTGCAGCGGTTCCCAAACTTTTTTCCTTGCGCACCCCCTTCTATGTCCCAACCGGGTTTGCGCACCCCCAATCCCCACTTAAAAAAAAGAAAAAAAAAAGAAAACGCAACAAAGCTTTGTTTTATTGCCATATAAAGACTCATGTTTTATCATGCTCAAATAACCAGAACACACATGACAATAACAACAGACACAAAGTTTCAATATAATGCAACAAAGTTACGCACAAGCTTCCACTTTTAACCCTTTCACACCAATGCGACCGTTATTTAGAATTTGTCACTTTAATGTTTCCATGGTGACGCGTCATTGCTTGTCACGGGACACAGCGCAACCACAACACAGCGCTGAATGAATGAGGATCTGCTTTTATGTCATTTGTCCTTTTTTTATTTTTTTATATTCACAACAAATTTATTAGCTATACATGAAACACTGATATTCCGATTGTCAAATATGTGTAAGTGGACGCGTTGTGTTGTTTAAACGCCTTCATAACGATTGCGTTAGTTGAGCTGTATGCGCGATGGGCGGCGTCATGTTAGTTTGTGCCACAGTTCAGAGAAGAATCGGATCTGTTGGATTTACAACACGTCAGTTTCTCCCCTTCTCACGAAATACATGAACGTAAGAGGCCGGTGAACTGGGAGAAGAATAGGGTAAAATGTGAAGCTACGTTCTACACAATGTGTATCTGATATGAATAAAACGTGTCATCTTATAATGAAAAGGATTATTATTCCCTTATCCATAGATATCAGCAAAATAAAAATCATTGTTTTGCTAGTACTTATGTGTATTTAAATGTGTGAAACTTAAAATAAACATTATGTGGTTGAAAACACTCAATAGTTGTGATATAGGCTATGACAGCACTGGCTAAGCGCCAGCCAACGCGCAAAAGCACATTTGAATTTAGAAGTTGATAACGTGACATATTATAGCCTAGCGGCTGCAGAGCAATTTTTGCAAGACAGCAGCTGTCTTATACGTTTCTATTAAAAACTAATAAATAATAGTTTTTTTTTATTTAAAATATAAGCGATTACAAAGGAAATATTTACAGTTCATGTTTTTTTTTTTTATTGTATGGAAAAAATCCCATTTAAAAAAACAGACCGCCATTGCATTTTTCCTCTCGCGCACCCCCTGGTGACAGCTCGCGTACCCCTGGGGGTGCGCGCACCACACTTTGGGAATCCCTGATATAGTGGATCAATGCAAATAACACAATAGATGTTTTGGAACTTTTGATATTTATTGCCCCTCAACAGGCCACAACTGGGCAAAATTAAATTAAGCTTGTTAAGCTCGTCGCCATACCTGTCTCTCGTTGACTGACTGGCTTGTGTTGTTCATTGTGTGTCCTGTCCTGTCCGACTATGCGTTATGATGGGTCGTTCGCAATTCATGAGCGTTAGCCGTTAGTGATGATGGGTCGTTCGCGAATGAGCGTTAGTGATGATGGATCGACTCGTTCGCGAATGAGCTTTTGATGGGTCGTTCGCGATTCGACTCTAAGAGCCGGCTCTTTTAGGTGAACGTCGGGAGCTGGCTCGCATATCTGAAGAGCCGACTCTATTTTTACAAATTTAGCCTATAGAAATTAAATAATTATGTAATAAAAATTTAAATATTATAGTCAAAGTCATTTAAAGAGCCGTTTGTGAGCCAAAAGAGCCGGCTCTTTTCAGTGAGCTGAGTCAAAAGTGCCGAATGCCTACTATATGCGTGCTTTCGAACACCCGCCCAACTCTACCTCTGATTGGCTTACAATGACATTTTACTCTACCTCAGTCTTCAGCATTTATGCGCTTGTCTCGTGCTCTGCCCACTAACCAAGGAAGAACAGTAAAAAAGTATTTGCCTCTCGCTCAGAGATCTAGTTGGTCTGATGAAAAAAAAAACCCCAGCTTCATCAGTTATAGTAACGCGCCGCATTTTTTGGCAGTAACGGGAACGGCGTTATTAAGATGAGAAGAGTAATCAATTAGATTACTCGTTACTGGAAAAAGTAATGCCGTTAGTAACGGCGTTATTTATAACGCCGTTATTCCCATCACTGCGTATGGGTCACGTCAGGGTCTCTACGCCCATATTTTTTTACAGTCTATGTTGGTTACTGATTCCAAATTACATGACCAAAACATTTTAGTTAGTAACGTAATCCATTTCATTACATATTTTAGGTAGGGTTATTATGCATAATTACAAGTATCTAACCCTCACCGTTAATCTATAGTACTAAGTACATGTAGTTCCTTAATATTACTCAGTACTTATTTGAGTAAGTACATTGTAACTATGTCTCCTAAATAAAGTGTAACCTTGGAATCTGATTACGTAATCCAGATTACATGTAACCAGTTACTACCCAGCACTGTATATTCCTAAACAATTAATTTAGTCTATTTAGAAACCCAACACTTTTAAAAATAACTCAGAACCCAGCAGTCTGAGTAAAAAATAAACCAGCAAATTTTAGAGTATAGTTTCCACAAAACATCTTTGACAAGTTCTATTTTAATAACTGGAACTGCTATTAACTCATGTCTCAGCTTTGTGATGCCAGAAATACTGCTGGGTAATAAAGTCGAGCCCCCAATCCTGAGCTAAAGCCTCAAACTGCTCAAGAGGAAGTTCATACGCTGAGAAAGAGCATATAAAACCCAAACATCTGTCTGAAAGTCCCTCTGGAGTTTGTCTCTGTCAGGATATTATGACAGCCTGAAAAGAGCCTGCTGGAACTGATCCTGCACTTTTATCCAGAAACTACACCTAAAATAGTTTCATTTAAAATGATGTTGTGATAGTTTTTGTACATGAGAGTGAAGGATAGAATGGGAGTTGGAAATTGTGTAACCTTCAGAAAATGAACGGAATGAGATGAAATGTATTAGAGTATGTAATAAAGCAGAGATAACAGTCTGAAGCTGAACTGGATCAGGTGTGTGAGAGTCTCTACTCAAGCGCTTCTTCTGTGTGCAGTATGGAGATCTGTGACCAGCGGAGGAACATCACCATGTGTCCGCTGTGTGACCGCGTGTGCAGCTACTGGAACCTGAGCACGGCGTGTGGGACGGCCCGCGCCAGCCACCTGTTCGACAACCCCGCCACCGTCTTCTTCTCCATCTTCATGGCACTGTGGGGTGAGCTGCCGAGATCCTGAGATCCCGAGAGGCTGAGACCCTGAGATCCCGAGAGCCTGAGCTCCCGAGAGCCTGAGATCCCGAGATCCCGAGACTCCGTGATCCCGAGACTCCGTGATCCCGAGAGCCTGAGATCCCGAGAGCCTGAGATCCTGAGATCCCGAGACTCCGTGATCCCGAGAGCCTGAGATCCCGAGCTCCCGAGACCCCGTGATCCTGAGATCCCGAGAGCCTGATCTCCCGAGAGCCTGCACAGCAAAATCCACAGTGTTAAATGAACACTCCTGGTGTACATATAGGTCCAACTACAGGGTGTTAAAAATTAACGCTGAAGCAGTGTTGAAGTTAATGAGATAATTAAGTGATTAATTAAGTGATGATTGGCCATTAGTGGTGACACCTAATGTTAATAAGAAGAATCATTGAAGGAAAGAGAAACAACAAGAACAGAAAAAGAGAAACACAAGAACTACTGACTTCGAGCCATTACACATTATTGCACTTATAGAAGAAAATGTTTTATGGAATTTTTCATTTCAAGTCACCATTATGATGGTTAGCGTTTGCTTTAGTTGAGCTCTTGACCCTTTTCTTTTTTATGGTTAGATTTTCTCTGTCTGATCAAACGTTGTGTTTATAAAGCACATTTGTTACTGCAAGAGAAAACCTGCTCACAATATGGTTTGATGATTACATTATCATCATGTAGTGACCTGATTCACTGATGTCGTTCAGAGTCTAAATATTTGACTATATGCTTGATGTCTAATTTTAGCATTGGTGATTGTAGCCCTGAGATTCAACAGTTTGAGATCCAACAGCAATATGAACAATTTTGAAAATACTTTGTGCACAGAAGCTATTGTGTTTGGACACACAGACATCAAGAATCAGCCTATGAATTTCAACAATGGTGACAATAAACAAACAAGTGACAAACAGATCAACTCTGAACATCACAAAACAAGCTACTAAAGTCCTAACAAAACAATAGCAAAATAAAAGCAAACAGGAAAAACCAAGGAAAATTACAGGACAATTCAGCTGCATAATTTATTCATGCTGTAATGCATGATGTGAGCCATTGATGCGTTTTGATTGGTGGCTCCCATAATGCACTTCAACATGAAGCATTTGTGTGATTGTCACTATTGTTGAGATACATATGTAGATTCTTGATGTCTGTGTGTGATTTTAAAACCTTCAGATTATTAAAGCACTGCTGGAATTAGCTACTGTAATGAATATGAATAAAACATTTGTATAATCAGTTCATAATGCTGGTTCAATGTATCAGGCCACTACAGGATTGTAGGATTTGATTTGATCTAAACATTACCATCATTACCTGGGCTTCATTTTCAACAAATGGTCTGTACAATCAAATTAGGCTTACGATGCTTTTGGGAAACGCAGTCCAGGTCATAGTTTCTCTTGCCACAACAAATGTGCTTTAGGAACACAGAGTTGGAGCGGCCAGATAAAAACTTATATTAAAAGGTAAAAGGTCAAGATCTCAACTGAATCAAACACTGATCACCATAATGGTGACATGAAATGAAACATTCTATAAAACATCACCATCTAAACTTCTGTAAATCTAAATAAGACTGTGTGTAGATGTATGACAGAAATAAAGTCAAACTGGTAATAATAAGTGCAATAATGTGTAATGGCTCGAAGTCAGTAGTTCTTGTGTTTCTCTTTTTTTTTGTTCTTGTTGTTTCTCTTTCCTTCAATGACTCTTCTTATTAACATTAGGTGTCACCACTAATGGCCAATCATCACTTAATTAATCACTTAATTATCTCATTAACTTCAACACTGCTTCAGTGTTTATTTTTAACACCCTGTAGTTGGACCTATAGTCAAGTCAAGTCATCCTCATTTATATAGCGTTAATTTAACACTGGGGAGTTGGCTGTGTGAGATCCAGAGAGCCTGAGATCCCGAGACCCCGAGAGCCTGAGATCCTGAGATCCCAAGATCCCGAGATCCCTAAACCCCGAGATCCAGAGATCCAGAGCTCCTGAGATCCCAAGAGCCTGAGATCCCGAGATCCTGAGACCCAGAGATCCTCCATTCTGCTCCTCCATCAGTGTAGCCTTGTGTTTGATCCGACTGTCAGCCTTTCCTCAAGCAATCATCAGCACACACACACACACACACACACATGCACACCCACACTAACCTGACCCCTAAACCTACCCATTACACACACACACATGTACACGCACACTAACCTGACCCCTAAACCTACCCATTACACACACACACGAATGTATGTTGAATATTAGCTATAGTTGTCATGTTGTAGCAACTGTTAATCAGACACAGTATATTGCCTTACAGGTGCCATCTAGAGTTAGCTGACTTTAGTGAATTCCCCCTGTTAGCTGGGAATCTGGAGCTGGAAGGACAGTGTGTGTCTCTATCTCTGAACGGCTCTGTCTGTCTCAGAGTAAACATCTCCCGTCTGGAGGGGTTTATCATGCGTGCGTGTACGGCTCTGCTCTGCTCAGTGTCGAGTGCTCAGGGATCTGGACAGGAAGTCGTGACTCCGGCTCGGTTCGCAGGGCAGGAGTTCACACACCAGATTTACTGCGCAGGAGACGCACGACAGATGCTGCTCGTCCAACACTCACACATCACAGAGTATCAGCCGAGCATCGTGTGTCTTAGAGTGTCCCGCAGAAATCTTCACTGTTCTTCATTCAGGCTCTGTATGGCTGGAAAACTGTCTTTGTTTCCATTATGACTTTCATGTGAATTCTCATCCATGGATTCGACCAATACGGGAAAATATCTTTATTATGCGCTCTTCATCATTAATCACCTCCATAATCGAACCGTTAATATTTGATCAGTTCCTGCTACATTTAGCGCAGTTCCTCAGGTGTGTGATGAGTTCATTACCTACTGTCAGTGTGATTAATGCTGGTGTGTGTGTGTGTGTGTGTGTTGCAGCGGCGTTCTTCATGGAGCACTGGAAGAGGAGACAGATGCGGCTCAACTATGAGTGGGATCTCACAGGCTTCGAGGACGAGGAGGTCTGATCACATGACCACACACACAGTCACATGATCACTACTGCTCATTTCTCTAGTGTCATTTAATGTTGTCATCCTCTTCTTCCCCGATGTGTGTGTGTGTGTCTGTAGGAAGCACTGAAGGTTTGAACATATTAAAATCTCTGATCTCTGACTGTATTCTCTTTATCCACGACTCACAGCTTTCCTCTCGAGTCTTTCACAGGGTTTCTAGCATGCGGACAGCTTTACACTCACCTGAAGACATACATCTTTCTCTCTTTCTTTCTTTCTCTCTCTCTCTCTCTCTCTCTCTCTCTCTCTCTCTCTCTCTCTCTCTCTCTCTCTTTCTTTCCTTCTCTCTTTCTTTCTTTCTTTCTTTATTTCTATCTTTCTTTCTCTTTTTTCTTGTTTTCGAGTCAGTTTTGTCATATATATTGCCATTTGTTTACGTCAGGATCACCCGCGAGCCGAATATGAATTCAGAGTCATGCAGAAATCTCTGAGGACAGACCACAAATCCCAGAAGGTGATTTCATGATGAATATGTTTGCGATGCTTTATAGCATTTCTGTGAAGCTGCTTGTATGAATTGCCAAAATGAACGGCAATATTTGCAGTAGGCTATGATATTTGCAATATTTGATAGTTCATCTATTATTTAAATTATTTAATAGTTATCGGTTTTGATTAAATATTCATAACCATAGAATTACTTGGTTAAAATAAGATACCTAACCTTGCTAACACTAAAAATACCCCTCTCTGATGTGAACACTGAAGGACATGACGCTCTTCCTCAGTGTTTCGGTCTTGTTGTCCAGTACAAATATCTAAACATTCGTACATCAAGAAAATTACTTTTTTTTTTTGTCTTGTGTATGAAAAATTTATCAAAATGAAGTGAGTTTTTGCTGAAACCAAGAAAGAATATCTGCCAATGCGGTCAGAAAAATAAACTTAATTTAAACCCCATTGGTGGATATTATATTTGTGCTTGTTTTAAGCATAAAGTCACTAAATTTTGATGATTTTATTTTCAGTAAACAAGACTTAATACCTGAAATCTTTTTAATAGTCCAGTAAATATATCTTGATTTAAGAATGTTCAGATATTTGTGCTGAAAAAGACAGAAACTCTGCTTGTTCTTTTTTTCTTTAGCCAGAGAAAGAGAAGCTGACATGTAAAGACCGATTCCCTGCGTACATGACAAACCTCATCATGATGCTTTTAATGGTAAGGCTTGTGTTTCATATGAAGTCATACATCAGCCCACACCTCCGGGTAACACTTTACCATAAAGTCTAATTTGTTAATATTAGTTCATGCATTGGCTAACAGCATTTCTTAACCTTCATTTTAGTAATAGAGATGCAGTCATTTAAAGGGGTTCTATTGTGCCTTGTTACTAGAATATGTTTTCATGCTTGATTGTTCAAAAAACTCATTATTTTTCACATATTTATATTATTACAGCTCCTCTATCCCCAGTCTGGCTCAAACACCCTGATTTCGATGAAGTCCAAATGTGCTGTGATTGGTTAGTTGGTCCAGTGTGTTGTGATTGGCAGCTATTAGCACGTGTTCAGGAAATGTCCCGCCCCTTCATAACCGCAAGCTCTACTCAGCTGTAAATATTAATGATGGCGTCAATTTCAAACCAATTCGAGCCAGATTCAGACCCTGACAATGTTAACCAACATGAGGATCGGGCAGAACGGATTTAATTCGGACTTTGCAAGCAATGATTTCACTGGACGTTTCAGACTGGAATGTTTCTTATACATTATAGATACAATGTTGTCCACCATTTGATTGTGATATTTGTTGGAAAACTAAGGTAATACAAACAGAAATCAATCACTAATCCATGGTTAATTTTCCTAAGGAGCGGTGAACCGTCTTACAAATGCGAGAGCTCACAAAAGCTACAGAAAACAAGCTGTTCTCTATAAAATGTGCAGTGCCATATCAAATTTAGGATTGTGTTTAAAATAAATCTTAACCTTTCTTAAGTTAGGAAGGTCAAACAAGTGAGTTTTGGAAACGGGGTGGAAAAAACAGTGTCTCTTTGACAAAGCGTCAACACTGTCTTCTCTAATGCAACTCAACCATTTTCTATGCTCAAACAGCAACATTACACACTAACTAAAGCTGACAAAGTGGAAAAGCATAATAGGACCCCTTTAAGATTTGTTCATTAACTAATGTTGACACAATTTTTTATTTTAACAGATACAACATTTGATTTTGTATTAGTAAATGTTGAAATTAGCATTGTATAGTTGATTAAATGTTGTAAAATCATTGTTAATTGTTCATGTTAATATAAATAACTAATGCTAATAAATGAAAGCTTAATGTAACGTGTTACCCACATTTGAACATCAATATTCATATTCAATCCTGCATGTGAATATGAATATTTTGTCACGTAGCACAGGCAGACATCATGATTTCATGTAACCCTCTGATGCATGGTGTCCACTAGAGATCTTAACAAACCATTTTAACCATCCAGACCACCACGGGTGATGACCGTTGACCCATGCCTTTCTTTATATGTCGTTGTGTTCTTTATTTATGACAACATAAATTCAGCATGGCTGACCAAAGTGATGAAGCATCAACTGCCTCTGGAATATCAGCTTCTGTCTTTTATTCCAGGAGATCCAGGTAAAAATACACTTTTCAATAGAATGAGATCTAAGGAAAATTTGGTATTATTAATGTATTTGTTGCTGTTCACCAAAATACATCTGTCATAGTGGGCACCATGCATCATGTACATCTGTTCACTGGGCATTTACCACATATATAGTACTATCATTCAACAGTTTGTGGTCAGAAATTAAGACTTTTATTCAGAAAGGACACATTAAATTGATCAAATGTCAAAAATAACAAGAAAAAATTCTAATAAAATGTATTAGTGTTAAAAACGTACTGTTATGACTGTAACCCTGGTTCCCTGAGAAAAGGACCGATACGCTGCGTCTGGGCATTGACGCTGTGGGGAACGGGATCAGTGTGACCGGTGTCTGAGGCACCAGTAAACAAACACCATTAATCATTGGCACACGCAGTCCATGTCGTCACAAGCGGAACGGCGTCTAAAGGAGATGCGCAGACAGGTGCCATAGACACAGCATCTCATTCCCTTCTCAGGGAACCAGGGTTCTACCAGAAAGACTCGGGAGATAAATTGGAAAGCTGAATACATTTATTGACAGCTCAGCAAGCAAAAATGTATAAGTTCTTTGGCGTAGGCCCCGTCCTTAGCGAGCAAAGCGAGGTTAGCCGAATCTGCATGTCCCGCCTGAGATGAAGGCGGGGGCGCAGCCGACCCCCTGGAGGTAAGGAAGGGACCATCCTGGTGGTGGTGATGGGGAGGATGGAGGGGAAGGTACCATCTTGGTGGTGGTTGGGGAGGATGGAGGTGAATGGCAGCGTCAGCATCTGCGAACTCAGACAAGTGTAAGTACCAATCTTTTATACTGTGGCTGTTAACGCCTGATTGGATAGGAATGAGGAATACATGACGCGCTGATTGAGTCTTCCTGACAGAACTTAAGCTAAAGCTTTCATTTACAGTCGTAACTTGAGGCGTTCCCTTTCAAAGTGGAACCTCGACGCTGCGTCTTGCTATTGCCTCTATGGGGAACCAATACCCTCTCCACCATGCTGAGGGAACGCCTGCCTCACTATGCTGTGAATATGCACAAACATAGTGGGTATAGCAAACATTAGCTGGGTTTCCATCCAAACGTCAAGCAAATCTTTTCCAAGTTTGGAACAAAAAAAGGCGAATTAGGTGCGTTTCCATCAGGGAGTTCTAGCGGCTGACGGTGGTATTGGTAACCAAGTAAGCAACAGTAAATAAAACATGGACTCAGCGGAAACAGTAGTGATGTGTGTTGTTCGACTCAATGAGCGACTGCTTTAAGAGAACGGTGAGAGTCGGTTCCCGTCTGAGAGCCGTTTCCCCTTTTTGTATATTAATACAAGACAGAATAATATGATTATCCATTCGCTACACTGCTCAGCCACACAGCAAGTAGTCACTAGCTTAATGTTATTTTGATGTGTATTTGTATATCACGTGTCATGACGTAAACCCGTTGCTCTCGATTCGTCACACGCACATACACGTTCCCTAAAAAGAGCAGTAATTAGCATCATGAGGAAATAGTCTATCAGTCACGTGGGTGTAATGTGCGCTACGTTTCCATCTCCCATTATTCGCATTATGCATTTTTTGTAAACTTTTGTCAAAAACCACCTCAAGTGAGCGTAAAACGTTTTCGCGAATTAAGGGATTTTTTTTTCATAATTTGGCTTTTCCATCACTCGTTTCTGATGCGATACTTCAAAAACATAGCTATTGACTCTACCCATGCGACTGATATAATGGCGGTGTTCCCTAAGCCCAAGCTCCCCGATGCTAGAAAATATTCCCAGGCTTCTATGCTCTACAGCAAGAGAGGTCCGGGCTGTTACAGCTCCCTCCCTAGTGGGACTGGCCTCAGCCCTATACGGGCTCAAGAGCAGAGCTCTGAGGAGAAAATACCCAGCATAGCCTCAGGTACGTCAGGCATATCTCACCAGTGTTTGAGAAGGCTCTTAGGGAGTAGCCTACCGAAGGGGAGCTTCTACTCCCGTTTAATGATCCCAGATTGATTAGGGGAGATTAGCTCATACTCTGACTTGAGTGAAGGCACTTCTCCAGGACTCACTATAGTTTATGGCTAAACTATAGAATGCTACAATAATAATAATAATAATAGTTCATTACATTTATATAGTCCTTTTCTCTGCACTCAAAGCGCTTTACATAGAAGGGGGAATCTCCTCAACCACCACCAATGTGCAGCATCCACATGGATGATGCGACCGCAGCCATATTGCGCCAGAACGTCCACTACACACCAGCTTACTGGTGGAGAGGAGACATAGTGATGAAGCCAATTGGTATATATACACTCACCTAAAGGATTATTAGGAACACCATACTAATACTGTGTTTGACCCCCTTTCGCCTTCAGAACTGCCTTAATTCTACGTGGCATTGATTCAACAAGGTACGGAAAGCATTCTTTAGAAATGTTGGCCCATATTGATAGTATAGCATCTTGCAGTTGATGGAGATTTGTGGGATGCACATCCAGGGCACGAAGCTCCCGTTCCACCACATCCCAAAGATGCTCTATTGGGTTGAGATCTGGTGACTGTGGGGGCCATTTTAGTACAGTGAACTCATTGTCATGTTCAAGAAACCAATTTGAAATGATTCGAGCTTTGTGACATGGTGCATTATCCTGCTGGAAGTAGCCATCAGAGGATGGGTACATGGTGGCCATAAAGGGATGAACATGGTCAGAAACAATGCTCAGGTAGGCCATGGCATTTAAACGATGCAAAGTTGCTCTTCTATCAGCTTGAATCAGTTGGCCCATTCTCCTCTGACCTCTAGCATCAACAAGACATTTTCGCCCACAGGACTGCCGCATACTGGATGTTTTTCCCTTTTCACACCATTCTTTGTAAACCCTAGAAATGGTTGTGCGTGAAAATCCCAGTAACTGAGCAGATTGTGAAATACTCAGACCGGCCCGTCTGGCACCAACAACCATGCCACGCTCAAAATTGCTTAAATCACCTTTCGTTCCCATTCTGACATTCAGTTTGGAGTTCAGGAGATTGTCTTGACCAGGACCACACCCCTAAATGCATTGAAGCAACTGCCATGTGATTGGTTGATTAGATAATTTCATTAATGAGAAATTGAACAGGTGTTCCTAATCATCCTTTAGGTGATTGTATATGAGGATGATTAGGAGGCCATCATGGCCTCCTAATCATCCTTTAGGTGATTGTATATGAGGATGATTAGGAGGCCATGATGGACAGAGGCCACTGGGTAAATTTGGCCTGGACACCGGGGTTACACCCCCACTTGTTTCTAAAGACATCCTGGGATTTTTTGTGACCACAGAGAGTCAGGGCCTCGGTTTAACGTCTCATCCGAAGGACGGTGCTCTTTGACAGTATAGTGTCCCCATTACTATACTGGGGCGTTCGGACCCACAAAGACCACAGGGTGAGCGCCCCCTGCTGGCCTCACTGACACCTCCTTCAGCAGCAACCTGGTTTTCTCAGAAAGTATCCCATCCAGGTACTGACCAGGCTCAGCCCTGCTTAGCTTCAGCGTGCACCAGTCTTGATCAGAGTTACAAATTGATGAGCGATATCGGCGATCCACCTATACTCATCAGTTTGTAACACTGATCATCCCTTTAGGATCACCCCACCAAAGGGGAGCATATATCCCTTCTTCAAGACCCAACAACAACGAAACAGAGGGACTCTTGTGAATTGCCCATCGTAGGTCAGTTCACCCTGCTCTACCCCAAGGAGTACTTGAGCAGCCTACCAAAGGAAGCATGTTTGGTGCTAAAAACCTCAGTTATACACCGCAGCTCATACACTGCCTGGAAACTTCTCTACGACGGCCTCATCGGCAGACCAACGAAATCAGAGTGTGAGATCGAAGCATCAAGGAGAAAGATTCCTACTGCGAATGCAACGTACTGGCGCATCCAGCTCCCTTGAGCATCGTACGCGCTCCGTCAGAATCTTATCTTACACACGCACACAAACAAGCAGATCCTGAAGACAAGAAAGCTGATGACGTGTAACTCAGGCGCCTTTTCATACTCACTTATTTTGTCAGTAGAGAATTGATGGGATGGTTTTCTATTGGTGGATCTCATGTGAGTGACAGGTTGCCCTGCCCTCATCATCAAAGAAGAGAACAGATGCTCCAAGAGGAAGTTATTCTGATTCAAGATTACCAGGAACATGAATTTTAACACAATAATGATAATGTGCACGGATAAATCACTTATAATACACAGTGCTAAACGCTGCAAATACACATTTGCCTTTCAAAACCTTTGCACAAACACAAATAGTGTGTGAGAGTACCGAGATTGGTACCGAAATCAGTTCTTGGTTCTACTAGTATTGCTACATTTTTAATATTTCAGTATTGAAAATGTACCACAGTACTAAGTTGTGAGTTGTGAGAGTATTTTTGATAAAATAAATACAGACTTTTTGAAAAACATTTAAAAACCCAAACATTGGAATGGTAGTGTCGATCAATATTTGTTGCCCACTGAAATCTGAATCTTAATTTTTTCCCTATATTGTTTGTGATTTATTCTCAAGTCTTACAGCCATCAATGTCTCCGAGGTGATCCAGATTCCAGATAGTCTTCCAACTAGTTTGCTTTAAATGAGGTTCCAGCTGTCTATTGAAAGTCTTTGATAATTATTGCTGATATGAACCTCTACAAAATGAACAGTTGTGTTCTTATCCTCAAATGTGTCACACAGTTAGTTTCGGCTGTTGAAGAGGGCAGGCTTTGCTGTTTTGATCCCCATCATGCAGTCATACATTCTCCAGCAGAATATCCAGGCTTCTGCTGTTATCTCAAACTTGCAACAAATGGCAATAAAAGCAAAACACTGGCCCAGAATCACGACCTTACGGTCAAACACTGAAGCTTTTGAGACATCCCAAAGATACACATGAACAGAAATATTTCAGTATAGCGAGGAGTCGAGGACTGGGCCAAAACGCCTCCAGCTTCTCAATCTGATGGGCAGCTACACCAAGAGTCTTGGCTAAAACTGTTAAAACATTTAATAAAAAAATAAACAAAATAATTCAAATAAAATGACAAAAGTACACAACAAAATGGCTAAAAATTAAACTAAAATAATTATGATTATGCACTGAAAGATTCATAGGAACTTTTTTATTGTTTTTCGTTAATATTTATGAGAAGCAAAGCAATCATTTGTAAATAAACAACACTTCAATTATTAATTTAATATACTGTTTATTTAAGGTGTCCTCGTTACAGTGTTCATTTAGTACAATTGAAGTACTGAGTAATATTAATTAACAACAAGGACTTACTACAGGGTTAGGATTAGGGTTTGGTTTAGGGTTAGTTGCATGTAATTGTGCATACTTTACTGTAATTGCTATAGTAAGTACATTTAACAAGTACTTAATCTTACTTTCATCGTCATATCATGGCTTCATTTGAGAGCATAGTATTTTATCTTGTTTTTAATGCTGGTGTTCATCTGGTTGTGCTTTCAGTTGTGTACTCATAAGAGCTGTCTTCATTTAAAATAAAACACATGTATGTGCTTGAGAACACGCTGAATGAAGTGCATCCTCACTGTTTTACAGATCGGTGTGACGTTTGCTATTGTGTTTGGTGTGATTTTATACCGGATCTCCACCAAAGCCGCTCTCGCCATGAGCTCGAACCCCATGACCCGCTCCAACGTCAGGCTGACGGTTAAAACCACCGCGGCCATCATCAACCTGGTGGTGATCCTCATCCTGGATGAAGTGTACGGGGCCGTGGCGCGCTGGCTCACTGTCCTCGGTCGGTCGCTTCGTCTAGCACTGCTTAATGCCAACGAGTGCTGCTGATCTGTGACATCTGACTTCTGTTGCTCATGTGTGAAACATAAAACACAAGGGTTACTTCAATCATTTGTCTTGTGTTGGTCTTCCCAGAGGTTCCTAAAACAGACAAGAGCTTTGAAGAAAGGTTGATCTTCAAAACCTTCATCCTGAAGTTTGTGAATGCGTTCACTCCCATCATATACATCGCATTTTTCAGAGGCAGGTGGGTATTCAATATCCTTTATGGATGCTTGTTTCAGCCACAAAATCAAAATCAAAAAGTTCATTTCAACTTTTTATCTCACAATTCTGACTTGTATATAAATAATAAAAAGTCAGAATTGAGAGATATAAACTTGGAATTGTGGGAAAAATGGCAGAATTGTGAGAAATTTTATCAGAATTGTGATATATAATCTCGTAATTGCAAGGAAAAAGTCAGTCTTGTGAGAAATAAATTGTGAGATAAAAAGTCGCAATTACCTTATTTATTTTTTTAATCTGTTGCGGAAACAAGCCTCCATCATTTCCAGAGCAGTTTTATCTCACCTGTCTTTCTAAAATGATGAGCTGCATGTGCTTCTGTCTGCTGATTTATGGTTTATTAAAGACTTGTGTTGCATATGAATGTGTTGATGCTGAAGCCAGACTCTGATAGCTGTGTTTCCGCACAGGCTCGGTGGGCGTCCAGGCAGTTATCTCTACGTGTTCGAGTCCTATCGCATGGAGGAGGTATGAGTCATGAACACACACGTTGTGTGGTTGAGTGCAGCGGGTGAATGACGGCTGTTTCGATGTGTTTGATCAGTGCGCTCACGGCGGATGCCTCATGGAGCTCTGCATTCAGCTCAGCATCACAATGCTCGGGAAACAGCTCATCCAGAACAACCTGTTTGAGATCGGCGTCCCGTGAGTACAGCGAGCACACACGCTTTAACATGACAGGCTTTCTGGAGCAGTTTGCATTGCCATGGTTTGGGTTGTATTTGCTTTATTGCAGTAAACTGAAGAAGCTGATCAGATACATTAAATCCAAGAGACGCTCTTTCCAGGAAGAGGAATATGAGAAGAAGTTACAGCGTTATGAGACGGATCATTTCCTGGAGCCCTTCGCTGGCCTCACGCCCGAGTACATGGAGATGAGTGAGTGTCTTAGTTCACACTGCAGGCTGAAACGACTCAATTCCGATTTTTTTGCCCCTATGCAACCTGTATCTGATCTTTTCATGACAGTCTGAACGACACAGATCCGATCTTTTCAAATGCGACCCAGGCCACTTGGGTATGTGGTCCAAATCCGATATGTATCTGATCTTTTGAAATGCGACTTCAATCTGAACGGCCAGGTCACATGTATCCGACCCGCACGTCATTGATATGCGACAAACGTCATAATTCTGCGTTGAAGTAGGCGGGAATTGACCGCTGAGTACTCTTCTGCGCATGCGGGTCACTTCTGGGTCACGTTCACGTTCACACAGGAGATCACAAAAGGTCGCGTTTAATTGGAAATGTGAACGGCCTTGCGAAAAAATCGAATATTTTTAAAAAATCGGAATGGAGCATTAAGCCCCTGCAGTGTGAACGCAGCATTACACGCTCACAAACCAAATCATCCGACCAGACAAACTGGTCTTCACGTCTCTTTTTTCATGTGTATTTAATTGGAACAAAACGGTGCAGTTCTTTTTTCAATTCCTATTAAGAACTAACACTGGTCAAACTAAGACCAGACCACTGGTCAAACTAAGACCAGACCACTGGTCAAACTAAGACCAGACCACTGGCTCGTGAGCTGTAATGAGCCTGTAATAAAGCTTCGGCTGTATGAGGATGGCTTGTTTCTAATATTACTGCAGTAATTATTACTGTTCCATTCCTGCAGTAATCCAGTTTGGCTTTGTGACTCTGTTTGTGGCATCTTTCCCGCTGGCACCTCTGTTTGCCCTCCTCAACAACATCATTGAAATACGTCTGGATGCCAAGAAGTTTGTGGCAGAACTCAGAAGACCAGATGCAGCCAGAGGCAAAGACATCGGTCTGTACAGTTACACTTCTCACAATCATATAATACATCTTATATTATCAGTTTAAGCTCTGTGATAAGCATCCATGGCATTTATGTCCACTATCTTAAAACATTTGAACTTGTCCTCCATTTTGAGAAAAAGAATGGACTATTTATAGATTTTATTCTTGAGCTGGAATATTCCTGCAGATAATATCATATATCAATAGCTCCATGGGGTGTGTTATAAGAGGTTCAGCTCAAAGTCCTGATACACTGATGGTGTTGTACATGATGTCTTTACAGGAATCTGGTATAATATTCTCAGAGGAGTCGCAAAAGTGGCAGTTATTGTCAATGTAAGTGTGTCTGTGTGTTTTGGTCCTTCTAATGCTAGCGGATCACATTTACCTGTGAACGCCGAAACTCCACCTTTGCATGCAGCACTTTATATTCTGGAAAAGTGTCATTATGAAGAGGGGTTTGAGTAGACGACTCTTGAATTACTTCTATTGGCCTGGCACTAGTCAAATTTGCATGTCAACCCTCACTTGAAAGTTTCTCAGTCAATAAGACGTATTCGGATGACAACTGTTTCTCATGGAGACGTCTGTAAAATATAAATCTGCATGCACCTGAGTTCTGGGATCCCATGAACCTGCACATATACTAAATGACAATAGGAAAATAATATCCTCTGTATTATTTTATTATTTAAATACCCAATTTAAAAATAGGAAAGTTGACATGCTACAGTTTAAATGGTTTTCTGTATAGCATTTTATCTCTCAAAATGACGGATGTCCTTTAAAAAATGTGGAAAGTAGTAGAAATAGTTTCAAAAGTTTGTGTGCTTTTTTTGTTTGTTTTTGTTCTTAACAGCTCCCGCTCACTGTAGTGGATCAGAGACTTATTACTGAAATGCTGGAAACCGTTTAAAATAATAGTATTATGTCACTGTCTTTAAAATGTGTGCACATCACCACGAAGAGCAACAGTTATCGCACAATGCTCGCCAGCGGTCAGAAAGATTTACAAAATGGCTTCAGGATTGATCCTCTCTTATAATCTCAGAGATGTGGATTTAGAGTTAGTTTATGGAGTCAGTTAAATCTCCTGACGACCTCGGTGTTCGACTGTGATTCCACCAGGAATTTTTACTAGGGCGGCTGGAGAAAAACACTAACATTCTGAAAGCAATAAAATCACTGACTGACCCCTGTAAATGTTGAAATCACCTTATGTCCCCATGTGAAACAAGTACAATCCAAATAGGGTAACAGTATTCACAGACTAAAGACTTCTTTACAGCAGTGGTCTCAAACTCCGCTTCTGGAGACTCAGCTCATCTGTGTGGAAGTTCCCTTTCGAGGAAACCCTCGCTGCGTCACTGTAGCCTCGCTGTGGGAGCGTCTCTTCTGCGATTGCGTCCTGAAGTGTGTGTGAAATCAGTTCACTGGAATGGTGGGATGTCTCAGGCGGAGGGACATCATGACCAGGACGCTATAAAGAGTGCCGGGACCAAACAATATTATCTGCTGCATCCCAATTCGCCTACTTATACTATTCACTAAAAGTATATACTGTTTTTGAGAAGAAAAAGTAAATATTGAGTGTGAAGCAGAAGAGTATGCAAGCTTTGGGACATACTACTTGGTCATAATTGAGTCTTTAACGGACGCTCTATCGCTTAGTTACGTGCAACCTGTCACTGTTTAAACTGCCCTGTCAATCACCTTGCCACAGTTAAAATCCTCCACATTCAATTAAAATTAATTTCCTACCATTTTGGAGAGAAATGTAGTCGCACGTTGATCTGCCAGTCATGGGTCTTTCATTCGGAGAACTCTCCTCATGTTTGCGTAATGATGCATTTAAAAGTTAATGACCAAAGCATTGTTATAAAAGTGCACAATGCTGTTTTAGATTAAATATAATGTGGATAACATTTAATAAATATATTTTCATCATTTATTGTTGTCTGTCCAAGGCACATCCATATTATTAGACAGGAGTATTGCGAACAAACAACAGCAGTTTAAATGGTGTATTCCTCCCTGCCCTCGCTAAAAAAAGCTGTAAGTTGCTAGTAGTCTCGTTCTGGCCAGCCGAGTATGGTTCTCAGACCGAATGTTCCTCCTCGACGGATTCTGATGAGGAGGGACCTCTTGTGTTTCAGGCGGGGGCTTAATCCTTCAACCCCCCCAGAGCTGGACGCTGTGTGTTTGGCCTCTGAGGGCCACCTTAAAGGTCTACATGGAGGCCATAGCTGCTTTCCACCTTTGGATGATGAGTCTTTGGGGAGGAATCCGCTGGTGACGCTTCCTCTGGGGTGTCTTGAGGCTGAGGCCTGCAGTCTGCACGAGGGCACCGGCCTGGGATCTGGCCCTTGTATTGGAAGGTCTCTTTTTGGCTTCCTTTGAACCCTTGAATATGGTTCCAGTCAAGTTTCTGACTCTAAAAATTGTGTTTCTCTTAGCCATTACTTTTCTGAAAAGAGTAGGATACCTCCAGGCCCTTTCAGTTGCACCGTCATGCCTAGAGTTTGCACCAGGAATAGTGAAGGCATTCTTACACCCGAGACTGTGCTATGTCCCCAAGGTACCAACTAATGTGCTACTTCCTATAGTTCTGCAGGCTTTCTGTCCTCCCCCCGTTTCAAGCTCAAACCAGGTGAAGCTACATTTAGAGTGTCCAGTTAGAGCACTTGACACTAATGTTCACAGAGCTGCCTGGTGGAGAAAGTCAGGCCAGTTATTTGTCTTCTTTGGTTCGCCCATGAAAGAGATCCCATGACCAAGCAGACGCTGAGCAAGTGGATTGTCGAGTCTATTTCACTTGCTAACGAGGCTTCTGAACAAGCTTCATCTATGGCTGTTAGAGCTCATTCAACAAGGATTATGGAAGCTTCTAAAGCCCTATTGTCAGGAGTATCCCTTCAAGATGTGTGTGATGTGACGGGCTGATCCTCTCCACTCACATTTGAAAGGTTTTGTGATGTGGACTAGGTTCTCAGCTGCTAATGTCATAGCTGATCTTGTGATTCACACCAGACTGGCACGTGTCAATACAATGTACTGGTCCCTGAGAAGGCACTGAGATGCTTGGAAGGAAAAGGGAGCAAAAATTCTCTCAGTATTGAATTGCGCTCTCTTTGCGCTCTCTTTCATAGTTGGATCAACTGTCCTGAGTGACGTTTACGCTGGCCCCAGGCAATCGGCAGTCCTTCTCGCCGAGACCTGGTTAAAGCTAAACTCTGCAGGACAGTGGCCCTCCAGGAACTGAGTTTGAGACCACTGCAGTTTACAGTTTGGATTCCCACTGAGATGACCAGTGGTTTTAACCATAATATTGAATTAACTATACTGTAGCGCCTCAACCCATCACTGAGTTAATGCCATTGAAAACTAAAATTGTAGCACTAGGATCCAGGGATCTACCTTGAGAAATGCAATTGTACTGTAAGTAATGATTGTGCAACCAATTTTTTTTTTCTTCCATATTTCACTTTAACTTATTAACTGGCTAAAACTAGAAAGTGGAGGCAGATTACAACAGTTTATGTTTGCACTGTTCCTGTATTTGGCAAGCTTCACTTAAAGTCAAAAATGACCACGAGTCAAGGTAAGGTTTGTTAAAACTGTTCAGAAGTAGTAAAACTCTAAAAGCTAAAGATTCTACACACTAATCATGATACATTAGTTCATACTTAGTATTTTTCTATTTTTCTTTTTTCACTTTTTCTGCTTCCATTAATATGCCACCTTTGTACAATAACATGTCGAAATCTTCTTATAACTGTCATCTTTCCTCCAGGCATTTGTGATCTCCTTCACTTCAGACTTCATTCCCAGGCTGGTCTATCAGTACATGTACAGCCAGGACGGCTCGATGCACGGCTTTGTCAACCACACATTGTCTTACTTTAATGTCAGTCACTTCCAGAACGGCACCGCGCCAGTGGAGCCGTTCCACCTGGGCTTCCGTGTGGACATCTGCAGGTATCAAGTGCATACAATCAGAACAGCTCCATTACCACTCTACATACATGTTTAATGACATTCTCCTCCAGGTATAAAGACTACAGAGAGCCTCCGTGGTCTCCGACGCCATACGAGATCTCGAAGGAGTTCTGGGCTGTGTTGGCCGCCAGACTAGCATTTGTCATTGTCTTTCAGGTGAGTGTCTAATATCTAAAGGCTCATCTGTGCGAGACTCACAGTTTAAGTGCAGTGCTACCTTAAATTATTCCCAAAGAAAAAAAAATGTGATTAGTCGCTCAGAAATCAAGTGTGTACAGAACATCAGTTAAAATCATGCTAAGCTCTGGTGATTTATTTGTGCAGAATGTGGTGATGTTGATGAGTGATGTTGTGGACTGGATAATCCCAGATATCCCCAAAGACATCAGTTTACAGATCCATAAGGAGAAGATCCTCATGATGGATCTGTTCATGAAAGAGGAGCAGGGAAAGACACGGGCCGAGGACAGCGCGACGAGTAAGGAGATGCGTCACGGTCCTCTAGCGCGCTCGCGCTCCATATCGCACACACCCTGCCAAACCTACTGACGTCAGCAGAGTTTCTGTCCTTACATTCCCCTGACGAAGACGTGCCGCTAGGTCTAAAGTAAAGCCTATCGCCAGTGCACACTGCCTTTGCCTTCATATTGTACAGTTCTTCACACTGATGTATGTGCTCAACGCTTATTTTTATCATATTCATTTCCCTCAGTTGTTCTCTTTCAAGAAATGTGCCACAGCCACCAAGAACTTTACTAATGACAAAAATCCAGCTAACAAAATATGTTCTAAGAACGTTTTGCTAACGCTCCCATTAGGCTATGAAAACGTTATTTCGGTATGTTCTCTCAACATTCGAAATGTACAGTTTTTTTATGTTTTAAAAAACGTCTTTCTTGGTTATGTGAATGTTAAGGAAACATTCCATTGTATCATTCTGCAAACATTGTGGCAACGTTACTTTTGAATGTTCTCTGAACGTTCTGAAACATTTCAAAAACGTTAGACGAATGTCAAATCTAAAACATTTTTGTGCAAATGTTTTAAGAACGTTATTAAAACCCAGATAACTTTGAACGAACGTTCTATTAACGTTACTGGAAGAACGTTTGTTCATAACTTTGAAAGAACCTTGCCCCAACATTAGACAAAGTTCTGAGAATGTTCCCTGTTGGCTAGGAAAAGGCCTGAAACATACTATACGCAAGTATGTGAACAAAAACATTTCTGGATACGTGAGTTTGAGTTCATGCATCATTGCGTCAGAGAGAGTTTCATAATGCAGCCGGTTCTCAGCGTAAAGCAGTTTACCTGCCTGTAATGTTCGAGGAGCCCTGATGAAATAAAAACAAACATTGTGACTCGATCACCCCTTTCCTATAGGCTTTTTATTACCATAAATTGATAGCAAGATTAAATGTTACAGTATGTACGGCACGAAACCAAACGCTTACAATGCGTTGGCCAAGCATTCACGTTTACATACCCGAGTATGTTTCTAGCCTATGAATAATCTATACAAACCATCACATTAAAACAAATTGAACTGTATTTATACACTGATAAAATGCTCATAGGGATTAAAAACCTCAACTGAATTTACCATTTTGACCATAAAAAGGGCTGCTAGATGTTTTTATTGAAATGTGATACTTAATATGGTTTATTTCAACCCTTAAGGTTCCGGTTGTTTTGTTTGCAGTTTTATGTGATTGAAAATATCTCCCATCCTTAATTTATAATAAAGCCTAAATATGGGAGAAATCGTAAGGATCTTTAGACAAGGACCTATAGGAACTTGATTCATTTAATGAACATTTCAATTATTAGAACAAATTGTAGTCAAAATGTAATCAGACGTCACGATGCAATTAGATCCTAGTCTGATCCTTATAAGTTTAAATTAAAATTATTTATATTAGTTTTTGGAATTTTGAAACGTTCAAGCTTCTTTTAAGTGGACGGCCTTTAGTGATTCTTCTGTATGTGAGCCTTTAATTCTTTTAATCTAATGTACCTTGATATTTCATGTTTTCACATTCATTGTATGATGGTATTTTTCTAATGCCTTTAAGTCTTTTGTACATTTGACGCTTTTCATATTTAATGGTGCTTGATAGGATATTCATTATCTGTGCATTGAGCAAGCATTAACTTTGTGGAACATTAGTCACATTTTGTTCATAGAGTGTAACAGACTTGAAAACCACAAATTCCATGATAAGTCCAGTAATGTTTTAGCTTTTATACAGAATCATTAAAAAACAAACAAAAAAAACCACATAGACTGTTAGATTTCTAAAGCATCTGTATACTGTCCTGAGATTTCTGGGTTTGATTGAAATTTACTTTTTGCACCAAATGGATTGTACAGTAAAAGCAAACTCAGCTCAGCCTCACGAAGAACCATATAAAGACACAAACGAACTTTCATGCTCCAAAGATAAACCATTTCTGTGCTGTTATATTTTTATGGTCTTAAATATCAAGCAGAACAATCATATTGTTTTTTTTTAAGTATGATGTTGACTATTTACTGCCTTACATGTCTACTAAATTAACGCATATAAATGCTATCTTCTGTTTTCTTGCCTTAAACCAGAAACACAATGTTCTTTAGTGATTTGTGTTGCTGTGTACTGTAATGTAACACTGAAAAGAAATAAAGTCTACTTCAGTTGCCAATGTTGTATTGCTGACGTTTGCACCATTCAGGATAGTTCAACCAGAAAGACTTGGGAGATAAATTGATATAACAAGCGTATATTTATTAACAGCTCAGCAAGCATGAATTTATAAAGTTCCTTGGCGTAGGCCCCGTCCTTAGCTAGCAATGCGAGGGTAGCGGAATCTGCATGTCCTGCCTGAAGATGAAGGCAGGGGCACAGCCGACCCCCAAAGAACTGTAAAGTAAGTCGTGGATCATACCCACCAGTCATGGATCCTGGAGTTCCTGAAACAAGAAGAAAAATAAAATAAGTTAAAATAATCGTGATTAAAGCGAATCATTGGAGTTTAAAAAAAAAAAAATTATATATAATATTTTTATATATGGTTAGACCGCAATGTGCCGCATGTAGACATGATGTAGTAGACAACATAGAGACAAGGTTCTAAGACCACACATAGAAGCCATAGTAGCGCAAGGTCGTGATGACCACATAGAGACGAGGTCAAGCTTGACCACAGGCCATGATAGACAACATAAACACAAGGTCATGCTTGACCACAAGGTAACAGACCACACATAAGCAAGGCCGCAATGGACCAACATACCTTGATGGGCACACATAGACAAGCCACAATAGCCACAAGGGCCACAATGGCCACAATGTGTGGTGACCGGGAATGTGAGCAGATTTGATTATGAAGTTGAAGACGACGGATAGCCAAATTAAACGTCTCAGGAAAGGCATGATCTTAGGGCAAGAAGATCTGCCTTTGTTAATGATAGCAACTGTGGCTTTGTTATCGCAAAACATCATGATGAATTTACGCAACCATGCCAAACCCCAGATGACGCTAGCAACGGCTGGAGGATAGATCTCATTGAGTGCGGATGAGATTGAACCAGAATCTGATTTAGGAAAATCATTTGGCCATCTTTCGGCAACCCATTGACTCTGAAAAAAGACCCCGAAACCGATGGAAGGGGCAGTGTCGGTGAATAATTGTAATTCGCCGGATGATTCAAAAGCATCGTTGTAGAAAAATGAAATCCCGTTCCAATCATTTACCAAGCGAGTCCAGAAACTGAGATCGGACAAGCAGCCTTCGTCTAGTTGTATCGAATTGCTTCAGTTTGGAACAGAGTGAGCCAATGTTAATAACCGAGAAATGAAAGCCCTGCCTTGGGGGATGATGCTCATGGCAAAATTTAGGTGGCCGAGCAGAGACAGCATGTCGCGCTTCGACACGACGCGTAGAGAAGAGAAAGATTCCAAAAAAGACCTGATTCTTAGAAGCTTTTCGGGAGGAAGAGAAGCTTGCATGCTGATCGTATCGAGTGTAATGCCTAGAAATTGTAGCGAAGTGGAAGGGCCCATAGTTTTTTCAGCAGAGAGGGGAACGCAGATGTCGCTAAAAATCTGTTTAAGTATGTCTAGAATTAGAGATTGGGGAGATGGAAAATCGATTAGCAAGAAATCATAGAGCAGATGCAAAACGAAAGGCAGCTTGCTAACGTTCAGCAGGATCCAACATAGAGCTTCTGAGAGGTTATTGAAAATGTGAGGAGCGAGAGGAGCGGGAGCATCCAGAAATGGAGTTTGCGCCGTGTGTGAAAAAGCTTGCTGGTTAGATGAAGAAGGCCCAGTCGATGGATTGTTGGAACCAGCAGTAGAAGGACCGACCAGAGGAATAGCTGAAGCGTTCGTGACGGGACTCGGGCTGATGAGAGGATTAGCGAGTGCATTTTCAATATTCACCATCTTCGATTCTAAGCCTTTAACAGTTTGTGAGAAGCTTTGGACTGCTTGGATGAGGAGATCATTTGAATCTGCACAATCAGAGGTAACAATCGGAGATGGAGCCCGAGTAAGTGGCGTGGATCTTTTTTCAGGAGGAGTTGATGAAGATTTGGCTGTTCTTTTCCGGCCTGCTTGTTTTGGCTGACTTGACGAAGTAGAAGTTGATGGAGTCTGAGCCGTTGGATTAGGAGGATTGCCCAGAGTATTTTGGGTCAGGAGCACCAGATCCTCTCTGGACAGTTCATGGTTGAAAGGAATACCAGCTGCCTCGAGAGTGTTGGTTATATTGTCCGAAGACCAGTGTGCCCACAGAGAGTCGCGGCACTGAATACGTGTACTGCGCCGTGCAGCAATTGAAGGCGGCTGGAACGAAATATTCGTCGGATTCAGAATAGTCACAGATGAATTTAGTTTCCTGAGAAATAGCGGTAAGCAGCTGAGCAAGATTGGTAGCGTCAGTGTCTGCGAACTCAGACAAATGTAAGTACCAATCTTTTATACTGTGAGTGTGTTAGCACATGATTGGTTAGAAGTGAGGCAATGCATGCACTGATTGAGTCTTCCTGGCAGAACTTAGGCTAAAGCTTTCATTTTGGCAGTTTTTGGTAAGTTGTAATTATATCGGTCAAGTAATTTAGTATACTGTAGGTGGAAGTATTTTTGGTTGTAATATCAGATTAATCCATATACTGGACAGCTGCAATTTTGTTTAAATATTTTCTAAGACTGATCATATCATCTTAATTTAAGGATGTCTGTAATTCATTTTAAATGTCATTTATTAAAGGTCCCATGAATGCTTCTTTTTGTAGGCTTTGATATAGGCGGGTTGCTGCGGTTATCACTCCGCCCAAGTAGCAGTGCTTCGCCTTCAGAGAATATAGTTCCCAGTATTTATACTGTTAAAATATGTCTGTGTCTCATGTGACGTAGTTTTTTGTACACTCTATGACTATACAAATCACAACATGAAAATAGGAAAATGTTTGCGCTATTTTGTCACTTATTTGGATTAGTATGCTAGCTGCAACCATTTACATCCAGTCTTTGTGCTAAGCTAGGCTAGCGGTGGGTGCGTCAAACAGACTTATAGCACGCACGGAGATGAAAAAGGTATGTATGGACTTATCTAACTCTGGGGGATAGGGGGATAGGGTGAATAGGCTAAAGTCCCAAAAAGTCGGAGTGTTCCTTTAAAATTCGAACCTGTTCTGGGCACTATTTTTTGTAAATGTGTTTGCTTGTAAAAGGTGTTTTCAATTCAGATTCCGAGCTTTTTTCACGCCTGGTGAAGTTGTGAATCGCGAGCTCATTAGCAAGGCAATTATTGGTTATCTGGGGTCATGTAGGTGACGTTAGCGTTCTTTCTTTTCTTTTCTTTTCTTTTCTTTTCTTTTCTTTTCTTTTCTTTTCTTTTCTTTTCTTTTCTTTATTGTATTTATATAGCACAATTTATTGCAACTACAGTTGCATCAATGTGCTTTCCAGCGATGACAAATAAAAAGTAAATACATAGACATCACAAAAAAACAACATAGAACAACAACACAGGATTTAGCCTCAACGCCAAGAGGAATTAAAAGCCTGAGTTAATAGGTGGGTTTTTAATAATGATTTAAAACTGGAAATAGTCTGAGCCAATCTAATGTGAACGGGTAATAGATTCCAAAGTTTCGGGGCAGCGATCGAGAAAGCACGATCCCCCCTATGTTTAAATTTGGATCTAGGGATCGTTAAGAGAGACTGATCAGAGGACTGTAGGGATCTATTTGATGTATAACGTTTCACTAAAGAATCAAAGTATGTGGGTGCCAGACCATTTAAGGATTTAAAAACAAACATTAAAAGTTTATATTCTATACGGAAACGGATCGGCAACCATTGAAGAGAGTACAAAATTGGAGTAATGTGCTCACGCTTTTTTGTACCTGTCAGTAGCCTAGCGGCCGCATTTTGGACTGTCTGCAAACGCGCCAGCGCTGTCTGACTAACTCCTGTGTAGAGAGTGTTACAATAATCGAGTCGTGAAAAAATAAAAGCATGAATCACTTTCTCAAGGTCATTAAAAGAAAGAAAGCTCTTTACCTTGGATAGAAGTCTAAGATTAAAAAAGCAAGATTTAACTACATTATTTATTTGCTTATCGAATTTGAGGTCTTTATCAAATAGTACGCCTAAGTTCTTCACAAGTGGCTTATTGTACATAGCCAAGGGACCAAGATTGTAGCTTAGAGAAACTGTTTTTTCATTTAGTCCAAATAAAATTATTTCTGTCTTATTATCATTTAGTTTCAGATAATTTAAAGCCATCCAGCTTTTCACGTCATTTAGACAGTCCAAAAGCAGATTTAAAGCATTCTTGTTGAATGGCAAATAAATCTGCGTGTCGTCGGCATAACAGTGAAAAGAAACACCATGTTTTTTGAAAATAGAACCCAAATGGAGCATATATAACAAAAACAAAAGAGGAGCAAGAATGGACCCTTGCGGTACACCACAGGTAAGTGGAGCTAACGTTGACAAACATTCGCCAAGTTTAACTGCAAAACTACGATTTGTTAGATAGGACTTAAACCACTGAGGGGCCATTCCTCGCACTCCAACATGGTGTTCCAAACGAGAGACCAAGATGTTATGATCCACTGTGTCAAATGCTGCACTAAGATCTAATAACACCAAAATTGTTGAGGTTCCTGAATCAGCACCCTAATAGAATATCATTATGAATCTTTAAAAGAGCAGATTCTGTGCTGTGTTTTTCCCTGAATCCAGATTGAAAGGTTTCAAACATAGAATTCTTCTCTAAAAAAGATTGTAATTGACTAAAAACTACCTTCTCTAAAACCTTTGAGAGAAACGGTAATTTTGAAATTGGTCTAAAATTAGATAAATCTGTCGGATCCAAGTTCGATTTTTTAATTAAAGGTTCCACTATAGCGTGTTTTAGATAGGCTGGCACGGAACCCGTAGCCAGACAGCAATTTATTAGGATCAAAATACTAGGGCCAATGACATTAAAAGTCTGTTTTAAAATATGGGTCGGAATAACATCTTGAGGACTAGAAGAAGGCTTCAAATGTTTGACTATCTTCGCCAGGGTCGAAATAGACACAGGCTCGAACCGATGAAAAACAGCAGAGACAGTCGACGGCGGAATTGAAGAATCATGATCAGAGGGCTGAATAGAAGATCTAATACGAGCAATCTTATCCATAAAATGTGTGCGAAAGGTTTCACAAGTTTGTACAGAAACATCAATACCATCTGAGGCTGGAGGATGTATCACAGCATTCAGTGTACTAAATAAAACTCTAGAGTTATGGAGATTTTTTTCAATAAGATCAGAAAAATATTTGTCCCGCACAGTTTTAACCATTTCCTGATATTTTGACAGCAGGTCCCTATAAATGTCGTGAAAAACTTGAAGCTTATTTTTATTCCATTTTCGCTCTGCGCGTCTACACAACCGCAGAGAGCACGAGTGGCATCATTTAACCATGGTTCCAATTTGGGTTTAATACGTCTAGCCTTCATAGGTGCAATAGAGTCTAAGATATTGGTAGATGTAAACGTAAAAGAAGGTAATAGCTCATCTCCACACAAGTGCGATGGTGAGCTTTCATAATACACATTGGAGATGGCAACCTCATTAAACATACTACAAAAAACTTCCGTAGTTTCAGAGTTCATAGTACGACCCATGAGGGGGGACACACAGGATTTCCCCACAGGGTATGATAGAGAAATTTTAAAAGCAAAAAACTTATGATCAGAGAAACCAGTATCCGTAATTTCAAGATCACATACTGATAAACCATAAGATAAGACTAGATCCAGGGTGTGACCATGTTTATGAGTTGGGCCTGTCACAGACTGGACAAGATTAAATGAATCAATAAGATTTAAAAAATCTCTTGCCAGCACACTTGAGGGACAACACACATAAATATTAAAATCCCCGATCATCAAGAGTCTATCATGCTTCGTCATGAGTCCCCCTAAGAACTCAGTGAACTCCGAAATAAAGTTCTTATTTGTTTTAGGTGGTCGATACACCAGCACACATATCACCGGATTTTGTAAGTCAATTTGCATCAGCTGAGCTTCAAAGCTTGTGAAGATGTTTGTCTTCATGTTTCGACAGTCAAATTTCTTTTTAAAGACTGATGCAATACCTCCTCCACGGCGACCAGTGGTACGGGGTGAGCTAAGGAAATTACAGTCCAGTGGTACAAGCTCTGTGAAAGGTCGCCAACGTTGATCCATGTTTCAGTTAAAAATAAAAAATCCAAACATTGCGAGTTGAAAAAATCCTTCAATATAAAAGTATTGTTTATTACCGATCTCGAGTTAACCAAGGCCATTTTGGCCGAGATCGATTCATATGCTGGCCGTGACGCATAACACAGTGAGCGAAGATTATTTTGATTTACTCCCCCTCTGCAGAGATGAGGTAAAAATACCTGAGAAGGAGTTTGGTTTAGATCGGGCACAGCAGGCTGAATCCAGCGGAATCGCGGCTCCACGCAGTGCCAGCAGATACACCGGTCCGAAACCGGGCCACAACGGCGGACAAACAGCCAGGAGCGAGGCACCGCCAGAGACGCCATGTACATCCTCCATCTAGTAGAAATCCCGCCTCGCTTTCCGCGTCTGCGTCGCCGTTTTTTCCCGGAGGTGGCATAAGACAGCCGGCGAAGACTCTCCGGTATGGAAAACTCAAATGGAGGAGCAAAGGTAGTCGACTCTCTTAAATCCTGTTCAACGCCTACAACAACCACGCCTGAGGAGGAAATCTACACTCCTGACAATTTGAAAAGCAACGTGTGGCGCTACTTACATTTTACCAGGTATTCCTTCACTGTTAACATCCTTCTGTGAACGGTAAGCCCCGGCTTCTTTAAGCATTTTGACATCGATGAGCTAACGTTAGACCGCTGAACTTTTAGTCACCATGAGAACAGAGCGGTGCGTAATGGAGTAGATCAGAGCAGCATCAAGAATATCAAATACATTGCCGAGAATCTCTTATTTGCATCTTAAGTTTATTGCCAATAATAATGACAGGTTTGCGAAAAGTGTAGAACTCGGTGAGCTCGCGCAAAACACATCTTCAGCACAGGAACTCATTTAAACGCATCTGATTGGCCGAAGCGTTCAACAGACATGTCCGTGATTGGCTACAATGCTCAACGCTGCAAAACCACGTTGCTTTAATGCAGAGATAAAAATATAAATAAAACTGTAATAGCCTATGCACTACTTACATAATTAGGTAAACACGGCAGCTGTAATCTTATTCACATTTGTTTTTCTGATTAATTGTTTTGCTCTATGAGAAAAGTAACAAAATATTCGGGGCTTTACTTAAAACATTCGGGGCTTAAGCCCAGTTAGCCCAGCCCTAGCGCCGCGGCATTTAATAGTCAAAATATTATTAATTAATATTTGAACATATTCGAATATTAATATAAATCAACAAACGAACTTCGAATATGATTTTTGGCCAAAAGTCAAAGCCCTATCACACGTAGGCTCACTATTGGCCGACGCTGGTCATGTGTGTGATGTGTGTGACGTACAACCTAGAAGCTTTGCTTAGTTTCACTACGTGAAATCTCGAGGCCCACAGAGAAGGAAATGAATCGTTGAATAAAGTCATTATTTTTGTTTGTTTTTTGCGCACAAAAAGTATTCTCGTCGCTTGATAAACTTAAGTTGAGCCACTGTAGTCACTCGGACTATTTTAACGATGTCTTTCATAACTTTTGGGCCGGCCAGTTTCGATCCCTTAAGAAGCCTATGGAGGAGTGATCCAGCTCTCAGATTTAATCAAAAATATCTTAATTTGTGTTCCGAAGATGAACGAAAGTCTTACGGGGTTGAACAACATGAGGGAGAGTAAATACTGACAACTTACATTTTGGGGTGAACTAACCCTTTAACGTTAACGCTGCTGTATTTGGTTTTAAGTTAGAAACTTCTTTTAGCATTAGGTAAGTGGCTATTAGCAACATAATCCAATCTGAATTTATTTAAAGTAACACCAGGTAACTTTTCAACCTTAATAATATATTTCCAAGTCTCTTGTGATGGTACATCGACTTACAATAGGTTGAATGACACATCTGCCATAGCCTGACGGGGTCTGTAGCGTTTTTAATCGTACTTTTAAACTTCGGGTTTCGGGTAGTAACCGGCGAACAAAGAGAACTACAAAATTCGACTGCTTTACGGCATATACGTCACTTCCACCACCACCCCCACTTCCTTAAAATCGGACTTGCGAGCCAAATGTTATAGTCATGGCCGAAGCAGCAAAAACAAGAAAGCAAAGGTTCTCTGATGTTACAGAGCCCACAGTCGCCAGCGCAGACGTGAGCAGCTACGGTCTGGGGGCGTTTCGCTGCAGGACCATGACGGCCAGCTGAAACCAGTGACCTACTGTTCCAGGGTACTGACCGATGCTGAAAATAGGTATCTGATGGCTACAGTCAGTGACAATGAACCAGCATCTACTTCAGTTCAACAGACACAGGGGCCAAATGAAGTTCATGGTCAGGATCAACTTGCAGCCACTAAGCCTGATAACATCCCAGACCTCCCAGTGCAGTGTGAACAACCAGGAACTGGTCTACCTGAGTCTGATTCCAGTCACACTAAAATCATTTCACCGAAAAGGGTGAAAACAAGGTCTGGACAAATTGTCACAACTCCACAGAGATACAAAGACTTTGTGAGATAAAAGGAAGACAAGAGAAAACATTCATGAAAATAAAGTGAAAAGAAATGTTGTTTTCTAACCACAGGAATTTCATAGTTCAATGTTACATTTGTTAAGTAACTCATAAGGAAGGGTGATGGGATATAAAACAGTTTAATGTGTTATAGGTAATGTGTCCCTTATCCATTAGGTGGAGTCCAAGTGCTTGCTAAGAGTTGAGTTGCTGATGCTTAAGGAAAAACCCAAGTCTGCCAGTTTTCTAGGAGTCACATTTGTGTTTGCGTGTACAGTCAAAAACTTTGATGTTAATAAAGCTCAGACTTTAAGGAAACTAAGTTGCTTTATTGAAACATCACACTCAGGAGACTTTTAGCTAATAAAATATTTCAACTCAGATCAATATTTCGTGTCTAATTATTTACTTATGTGACAAATAGCCGTGTAATAAGCGGGATAATGTAAGTTGTCATCAGAGGTGAAATTATATCTTATTCTGTATCCAGCAAAACTAATTGATTCAATAGAAAAATTAGATCAAGTTTCAAGTTTATTGTATTTATAAAGCACATTTAAAACAACCTTGGTTGACCAAAGATCAACAACTCTCTTTATCCCCTTCTGAAGAAGAAGAGTGGAACATAAAGCACAATATGATCAGATATCAATTGAAAAAAATACTTTTTTAAACATGCGGGAAAAGCGTATTGGAATGCCAAACCTGACTTAAATATACAAAGAAATGTACAAAACAAACAAAAATAAATAATAGTATTATTTTTACTTTTATTTCTTTATGTTTAATTGTATTTATTTCCACATTTATTTATTTTTCCATTTATTTATGCATTTATTTATTTTCATTTGTATTTATTTTAGCCTCTAGAGTAGACGATCTAGGGAAAAACCGGTCCAGCTGATGCATGTCTATGGTTCATAACATACACATACAAAATGTATATAAATGTTGCAAGTTCATTTCTGTTCATTATGTCACCATTAGAAACAAGAAAAAAAAGAATACAAACAAAACAGAATCATCAGTATTGTAGATTTATTGTCTTTACGGCATGTATAAAAAGTGTATGGTAATGTTGCTGCTGACTAGTTGTTTTGTTTAGAATTAAGCATGTATAATGAAGGATCTGAGCTTTCTTGTCTGGTCCCAGCAAACATTTGGACGTGTAAAAATAGTACAATGTGGTCAATTCTGTGTCTGTGGTAATGGCATTTTCTCTAACAGTTTTACATTAAGGTTAAGCTGTCATTAATCAAACTAGAATATATCAAAAGTACAGGAACAGTCAACACATTCTATGTTTAGAGTCTTTCTATAATATTCCACTACTGATGAATAGAAGTCAGAGCTGTGGCAGTACTAACTTTCAGTTACTAACAGTCTCGCATTACTGTTAAACAGCCAGAAATAAAAGTTTAGAGTCTCTGGAAGTTGTTTATTGCTCATTTTTATATCCACCATCCCAGCTCTTCCTGGAGCGTGCTTCAGGTGCTCCGCCACTGCTGTATGTCTGAGTCTGAAGCATTTGGGCTCCACCTCTTCACAGCATCTGAGGGAAGAGAATATCGTATAATTTGTTATTTTTAAAAAGGCTAATTTTCAGGGTTAATGACTTGTAGGATCACTTTTTAAATAAGTACAGCTAAATTTAAAATACATTGGAACAAGATTCTGACGTGAAGAATTTCTTCACTGACGTGAAGAAGCTCAGGCTCGACAGGACTGACATGAAGAAGCTCAGGCTCGACAGGACTGACGTGAAGAAGCTCAGGCTCACCAGGACTGACGTGAAGAAGCTCAGGCTCGACAGGACTGGCGTGAAGAAGCTCAGGCTCGACAGGACTGACGTGAAGAAGCTCAGGCTCACCAGGACTGACGTGAAGAAGCTCAGGCTCGACAGGACTGACGTGAAGAAGCTCAGGCTCGACAGGACTGACGTGAAGAAGCTCAGGCTCGACAGGACTGACATGAAGAAGCTCAGGCTCACCAGGACTGACGTGAAGAAGCTCAGGCTCGACAGGACTGACGTGAAGAAGCTCAGGCTCAGCAGGACTGACGTGAAGAAGCTCAGGCTTAGCAGGACTGACGTGAAGAAGCTCAGGCTCGACAGGACTGACGTGAAGAAGCTCAGGCTCACCAGGACTGACGTGAAGAAGCTCAGGCTCGACAGGACTGGCGTGAAGAAGCTCAGGCTCGGCAGGACTGACGTGAAGAAGCTCAGGCTCGACAGGACTGACGTGAAGAAGCTCAGGCTCGGCAGGACTGACGTGAAGAAGCTCAGGCTCGACAGGACTGACGTGAAGAAACTCAGGCTCGACAGGACTGACGTGAAGAAGCTCAGGCTCGACAGGACTGACATGAAGAAGCTCAGGCTCGACAGGACTGACGTGAAGAAGCTCAGGCTCGGCAGGACTGACGTAAAGAAGCTCAGGCTTAGCAGGACTGACGTGAAGAAGCTCAGGCTCGGCAGGACTGACTTGAAGAAGCTCAGGCTTAGCAGGACTGACGTGAAGAAGCTCAGGCTCGACAGGACTGACGTGAAGAAGCTCAGGCTCGACAGGACTGACGTGAAGAAGCTCATGAAGCTCAGGCTCGACGGGACTGACGTGAAGAAGCTCAGGCTCGGCAGGACTGACGTGAAGAAGCTCAGGCTCGGCAGGACTGACGTGAAGAAGCTCAGGCTCGGCAGGACTGACGTGAAGAAGCTCAGGCTCACCAGGACTGACGTGAAGAAGCTCAGGCTCACCAGGACTGACGTGAAGAAGCTCAAGAAGCTCAGGCTCGACAGGACTGACGTGAAGAAGCTCAGGCTCGACAGGACTGACGTGAAGAAGCTCAGGCTCACCAGGACTGACGTGAAGAAGCTCAGGCTCGGCAGGACTGACGTGAAGAAGCTCAGGCTCGGCAGGACTGACGTGAAGAAGCTCAGGCTCAGCAGGACTGACGTGAAGAAGCTCAGGCTCGGCAGGACTGATGTGAAGAAGCTCAGGCTCGGCAGGACTGACGTGAAGAAGCTCAGGCTTGGTAGGACTGACGTGAAGAAGCTCAGGCTCGGCAGGACTGACGTGAAGAAGCTCAGGCTTGGTAGGACTGACGTGAAGAAGCTCAGGCTCGACAGGACTGACGTGAAGAAGCTCAAGAAGCTCAGGCTCGGCAGGACTGGCGTGAAGAAGCTCAGGCTCGACAGGACTGACGTGAAGAAGCTCAGGCTCACCAGGACTGGCGTGAAGAAGCTCAGGCTCGACAGGACTGACGTGAAGAAGCTCAGGCTCACCAGGACTGACGTGAAGAAGATCAGTCTTAGCAGGACTGACGTGAAGAAGCTCAGGCTCGGCAGGACTGACGTGACGAAGCTCAAGAAGCTCAGGCTCGACAGGACTGACGTGAAGAAGCTCAGGCTCAGCAGGACTGACGTGAAGAAGCTCAGGCTCGGCAGGACTGACGTGAAGAAGCTCAGGCTCGACAGGACTGACGTGAAGAAGCTCAGGCTCACCAGGACTGACGTGAAGAAGCTCAGGCTCGGCAGGACTGACGTGAAGAAGCTCAGGCTCGGCAGGACTGACGTGAAGAAGCTCAGGCTCGGCAGGACTGACGTGAAGAAGCTCAGGCTCGGCAGGACTGACGTGAAGAAGCTCAGGCTCGGCAGGACTGACGTGAAGAAGCTCAGGCTTAGAGGATACTATGGGATTGCGGGGCTCCTCGTCCACAAAGCCCATAGTAAATGACGAGCCGTGAACGAATAGGTTCCTTCAAATCCATACGAAAAATGTCCTTCAGGGCGATGTTGTTAAAATCCACTTGGTGACAAAAGTGCACAGAAGTCCTCAACATACTATAGTTCCCAATGGCCTGGTCGCCTTGACGGAAGCGCAGGAGACAAACTGCTGTTTTCATGACCGTATTCTGTAAGCAATGTCCACTAAAGGCAAGTTTGAAGAACCCAAGTGCAGTATTTATTCAGAACAAGATATAGTCTAGCTATCACCAGACCAAGCTCAATCTTTTAAATTGAACATTAGTCTGGGGAGTCTGCTGTGTATTTTTACTGCACTAGAGGCGTGATCAATGGGCATAGTTCAAATGACTCTGTACACAATTGGATAGTCCTTCAACCAATCAGCGACACAAAAACTCCAGGCAGGAAACGCGTCAACCAACATTTTGGTTTGTAGCACTGATCAGCGGTTTGCAGAAGCAGCAATGGCATCGAGCGATTTTTGCAGATTGTGCAAAAAAAAAAAACATGAAAGTGAGTGGTATTTACAGGCACCAGTTTTGTGCAAATGAGCGGCCGGAGCGCATTAAGGGTTTTCTGTTTGAACAGTGTCGTGTTAGCGACCCCTAAGTTAATAACTAATGATCGTTGCAACAGAAGTAGAACAATCAAAATAAACTTTAGCTGGAATATAGCTTTATTCTAGAGCTGCTGTAAAGTCAAAACAATCTCTGTTACTTTAATGTCCTATTATTACTGTAAAGCTGCTTTCAAACAATCTATATTGTTAAAGTGCTGTATAAATGAAGGTGACTTGACATGACTAAGCAGTCTATGGGAATAAATTGTGTATTTCCCTCAAAATTGTCTAAAAAGAATTTACTGCTGCCTGTCTTGTCTCTCTAAGCATTGTGTCCTCTTTTGTTTCGCAAGATCATACGGCGCCATGTTTTTTTTTTTTTATATATGGACGTGTGGCGTGAGAAAGGTGTCAATTTCTTGAGTCTCACACTGAATGCGTGAGAGTTGGCAGCCCTGGGTTTGGCCCTAGTCATCTTAGACAAACCAGGTTCCCTGATCCTGCACTCAGCAGGCATACATGAACACTAGAGGTTTAACGATACACATATTCATATTGAACCATTCAGTACGAGGCTTTCGGTTCGGTACGCATTACAAACGTAATGAAAGCGGAAGAAAACGGCGCTACTCATTATTTTGTGCTTCAATGACCTTTTATGAGTTTGGACCAATGTCAGTGCAGCGCGAGCCGATCTTAATCAAGCGACACTGTTACTACACAGACAGCGATAAGAGATCCAGTAAAGAAAGCATCTGATGTTTTGACATGCCCTGACATTTGTGCTTATTTCAGCTACTTAAAACATACCATTTGCCAACATATAAATTTGCTGTATTCAGCACAAACTCTGCTACAATAATATGTGAGCAAAATGGATGTACATGTTTGCATTTTATAGAAAAAAAAATATTATGCGTGGTTAGTACGTTTTGGGGAAAAAATGTCACCGCAATAAGGCCATTTAACACATACTGAATAGTTGTCCACAAGACTTTTGAGTTACTATTCTTGTAGGCTAGAATTTTTACTTCAAAATGAAGTGAAAATCATTCTGACCACTCTTTCACAAACAACAATATAACAAATTTAATTTCTTACGTCAGTTTTTGGTCAGCACTGCTGTATGCGTGGGAGTGTGAATGGCCATGAATATTAATGTGATTTACACCTGGGTGGGAAGACTAAAGACACTCCCCCAATGGCCCATCAAGGTGCTGTGAGGCAGCCTGAACTAAGAATGATTCACTGATGAAAAAAAAGTTAAAAAGAACAAGCATTTATTCAAAATAGAAATCTTTCCTAAGAACGTAAAGACTTAAAGGCATTACTATCACTTAACACATCCTTTAAAAAAAAAAAAACATAAACAGACCAAACTTGTTTTTTTTATATATATATAAAAAAGTGGACTGCCTGTTGCTTGCCTGCTTGTTTGCCTTGGCTCTCTTCGGAACTGGTGGATGGACGTGTTCATTGTCACATCTGTTATAAAAAAGAAAAAAGCATGAGCATGCTGATAACACAATCAAATAAACTGTATTATTTTCATTATCAATCACTAATTGCCATTGATATTATTTTTTTTGTAATTTCACACAAGAATAGGTAGCCTACATTATGACGATGTAAACACAATTAGGCTAAATTTTATCGGTAAAATATTACGTCTGTGCACTTACTCAGTATGAATCTCATTCGCACTGAGAACTGAACGACACCTGCGTGTCCCTCTGCGAGGTGCTGGCGAAGGAGAGCATGATGCAAACACATTCCTAAAAAAAAAACTGTTAGCATGCATTATCCAAAGTAAACTGATGGACAATTAATGGGTATGGATGCACAATGTATATATATATATCTGTTGATGGGCCATGGGACGGAATAGGCTCCAAAAAAAATAGGCTACATTACGCATAAGGCACTATTTTAGCATAAGTAGTGTCATAGGCTAACCGAAACTCAACATTTTTATATAAAAAATATATTGTATTTAGTAGGGGTGCGCCGATCCGATATTCGGTATCGGTATTAGTCCGATACTGGCCAAAATCAATGGATCGGATATTGTATGAATCGCGGGAGTATATTCCGATCCGATACGACCACGGACCTAGTCCTAAACTGTCAAACAAATGCTTAATAACACCTGAGAGACATGCCGTAAAGAGAGATGAGCAACATGCGTCACGCTGCAGCTGCACGCAGGGTCGCCAGATTTTCACAACAAAACCCGCCCAATTGCATTTTAAAAAGTAGCCAATCGCGTTTCGGGGTGTGAGAGGGAGCGTTGACTTGGCAACACTGGCGTCACGTGAACAGTAGCTAGAACGAGTAAGGTGAGACCTGTCAGCAATTATCATGTCAGCTGTGTGGAGTTATTTTAAAAAAGTGTGCATTTTGTTTTGTGAGTCTCCGCAACGGCGATAGATTGGAGAGCGTCCGAGTGAAGATTGTGCGCGCGCCACAAGAGAACACTGTATCCGTGCAACTGATAGCAGCGGCAACGAGCGCTCAGCTTGATTTAAAAAAACAAACACATTTTAGCGCTAGGTCTAACTATGTTAATTAATGCTCTGTTAAATGGAGATGTTTTATTTATTTGTATTACATCTGTGCCTCATAATGTTTCAAAAGTGGTGGGGGGCAATATCGATCCTGAGAAAAAGTGGCTGGGACATGTCGCACCCTCAAATTACACCTATGATCCCCAGATGTTACATGTGAAAAACTTTAGAGCTTGGACTGTCTACCCAAAATGTTTTTCCCCTTTATTAGGTGTAATGGCCTAGTAGAGTTTAATTTGTGAGTGGCTTATTGTACTATTCTGTTCTATTGTACATTTTATAATGGAGATACCATTATTTTTATGGTAGGTTATACTTATTTAAGTTATGACTACATAGAGTTTTGTGTTACATCCAGTATTTGGCAGTGGAATTATATATTTTTTTATTTGCACAGTTGGACTTTAAATTGAATTAATTGAATGGTGCTGAATAATTAAAAATGCTGCTACAAGTTCTGTTTAAAAATTATTTTAATAAAAATTAAGCAGCAGTAGATGTTGTGGGCTACGTATTTCTTCCTTTAGGGGAGTAGAACATTTATTGCACTATTTGAGCATGATGCTTTTTAGATGGCTAGGTTAATCACAGTGCATCCTCCTGACAAACGTGTTATTAACAGCTTAATTAAGAGGGAGAAAAATATGGTATGGTATTGTATCAGTATCGGTATCGGCAGATACTCAAGTTTGTGGTATCGGTATCGGTATCGGACATGAAAAAATGGTATCGAGCCACCCCTAGTATTTAGACAGTATCACATATTTTACCGGAGGCTGAAATATATTTCACTAAATCAATAGACTATAACTAAACATGCAGTTATTCGCAAACAAAATACATAACGCATAAGGCAGTATTTTAGCATGATAATCAGTGTCATAAGCTAATCAAAACTATATATTTAATATACAAATATGTTTAGAGAGTAATATCACATTTAAAAAGTTTACACAAGCGAATGTTAGGGATATTGTGAGGCAATCTTTTCTGTAAGATGTCAAAAGCTAGCCAAAATATAGTCTGAAAATTAATTTGAGCTCTATACGATCAGAAAAGAAATTATAAAACACTAAACAACTTACTCCGAACTTGTAGGCCAATCCTCGGCGCGGGATCAATTCGTTCTTCAAAATGCAGCCGTTCCTCGTCCGAGTTATAGGCTAATCTTCCTCTGAGGAAAAGTGAATTCTTCCTCGCTGTCCAAAATCATCTGAAGGGCCTCTTTGTCGGAGTACCGTGGCATCCTCAAAACGCAATGAATCTATCAGTGAAGAAACTTCGTGTTTTTATGCCATTGATCGCTGGGCGTGTGCTATGCATAACGTTAGATCACCTATTTACCATGTGAAAAGCGCTGGGGGCGTGGCGGCCTCAGCTAATTAAAGATAATGAAGGGAGAACGAAAAAAATGTACCTCTCCTTGGTTTCAAACGGATTTCATAAACTGGAAATATTTATTTATTTAATAAATTACTTCATTTAAAAGAAGAGAATACAAGCTTTAAAAATACACATCTCTCGTGTCTCTGTGGCAAGTATTGACTTAGTTACAGTTCATTTTCGGACGCGTTTGTCATTGACAGAGAGAATGCAGAATGCAGAATGCAGTCTTTATTTGGCGAAAAGCACAACACTTTGTTTTTATTGTGAGGTTCCACAAAAAAAAAAATACAAACTTAACCCTTTAGGCGCCAGAGGTTTTTTCCTAAAACGTTTGATTTTGACATCTTAATTTCAAAAGGCTATATCTTAAAAGTGATAAAAGATAGAGACTTTCTGTAAATTAGAGAAATATTAAGGATGACCCAAAGTTTATGTAGGGATTACATTTTCCCATCTAATTTGCATATTATGACGTCATATGGTGGTGGCAATCTTGGATTATAGAATTTTCATGAAAAGTCAAATGTTTAAATGATAAAATGCAGCACTTCTTTCCCCCAAAAAATGTCCATCACCTTCTGTATGCTATATTGCACAATACTGAATGCTCAGGTATATAGTAAGTAGTAAACAAACTGTGTAAATCATTACTAATAAATGGTAGAAACAAACCGAATGCATGTAATGGTTGGCCTTTTGCTGTAGAGATTTTCCATTTACTAAATACAGTAGACACTCTGATTCCATGTATGGGGCACTTATATATTATTCATATGACATACAGACACAAGTAGACAAGACCTGTTTAGTTCAAACGCTCACTCGCACAGATCATGAGTGACATGATACAAGCAGCGCGACCAGATCTGCCTCGCGCGCGCGCCGAGTGTGCACAGCTCGGACTACTGTCATTGTCATTGCGACTCCTCACCCTGCCTCCACGTTGTCTCCTAACTGTCCTATGAATACTTCGACCTCGTCTAACATACCCAGTGGTATTAGACAAAGTCTCCACCAAAACACTGTCGCCGCGATCGCGGAGAGGATCTGATAAAACGGCTCACTTGCACACTAGCTCCGCTTTTGATCGCACTGATTCAATGCGCTCTAACTCGAACATTTTGTATAGAAACATGACGTTTTTTTTATTCGGGGATGAAGTATGACATGTCTGCCATCCAGTGGAGGGGAGGTCGAACGAAATTTGAGAAAATCAGCCGTTTTATTCAGTGCCGCATCTTGTCGAGTAAACTCGACCGTGGCGCCTAGAGGGTTAACAGGATCGAATGATGTATAACACTTATATGTAAAATCAAAATCAACAGAGTAATTTGAGTCTCTTTTGCACTGATAAGGAAAAAAGTGAGCTGGTATCGCCGGCGAGACCGCCGACCCCAGAGGGTTAAGAGGTACAAAGACACTCTTTTTGGTTATGCCCCCATAACTGCCGTTTTAGCTGAGTGGGAGTGTGATGAGGGGGGCGTGGTTTTAGCGCCGTCTGTAGTTAGAGACAAGTCAGAGGGCGCGGCGGTGAGTAAGTGGGTCAAGTGCAAATGATAAACACCTGTGTCTGATTGCAGTGATTGGCGTGGGGAGACGGATAAAAACCACAAAGTGAGAGAATGAAGGGAGAGAGAAGGACTGGCGACTCGTGCGTGAGCAGTGTGGAAACTGGGACAGCTGAAAGCAGCGTGGAAAGAGATTATCTAAAGCTGTGGAGGACGTTGAAGCTGGACCAGCGTGGAAAGAGTTGTTATTGGGAATATTGTGTTGCTGTAGTAGGACTACGGTGAATGCGCTGTGTGCGCACCATTTATTATTTTTGTTGAAAAATAAAAATGCACGAGTCCCAGTCTCGCCGACCCTGTCTCCTTAATCCTCCATAAAGACGAACTTTGTTACACTGGTGCCGAAACCCGGGAAGAAGGAGATCGGCCGCCGCCATGCAGAACCCGTCAGGAACGCCGTTTGCGGACATCATTCAGTCACTCGCGGCTCTTCAAAGAGACCAACATCAGGCCCTCCTGAGCGTTAAGGAGGAGCATGAGCGGCGCATTCAGGCGCTGCTCCAAGGTCAGCAGGAAGACCGCGAGTTGTTCCGGAGCTGTCTGGACCGGGAGACTCCGGCCAGCCCCCCTCCAGCATCAGACTCGGCCTCGCCGCTCACCTTGTCGAAGATGGGTCCAGCTGACGACCTGGAGGCGTTCTTGGACCTCTTCGAAAGGATGGCCGAGACCCGGGGCTGGCCCAGGGCAGACTGGCCACTGCGTCTCATCCCGCTGCTGTCAGGGGAGTCGCAGGTTGCCGCCCACCAGCTGCCAGTCGCGAGTCTCCTGGTCTATCAAGACCTACGGCGCGCCATCCTGCAACGGGTCGGTCGGACCACGGAACAGCATCGCCAGCGCTTCAGGTCTCTGACACTCGACGAGTCCGGCCGGCCCTTCGTGATGGCGCAACAGCTCCGGGACTCCTGCCGCAAATGGCTGATGGCCGGGGGAAGCGACGTCGAACAGTTTATAGTGAAGCTCCCCAAGAAAACTCCACAGTGGGTCCAGTGCCACCGCCCGACGTCGCTGGACCAGGCCATCCAACTGGCGGAGGATCACATGGTGGCGTGCTCTGGGGTCGGCGAAACCCTTCCATCTGTCTCTCTCTCCCCCTCTCTCTCTCTCTCTTCCCTGGCCTCTACCCCCTCCCTTTCTACTAAGCCTGTCCCCCTTCCTAGGTCTGGGTGGTCCGGTGACAATGGCGCGGCCGGGAGGACGGCGACGAGGGGGACACCGGCTGGGGAACTTTCCACCCTGGCGCAGCTGGCACCTCTCTCCCCACGTCAATTCCTTGGCCCACTTCCTGCCGCTGGAACAGCGGTAAAACCTGGGCCGGCCTGTTGGCGCTGTGGGGACCCGGGCCACTTCATCGACCGGTGCCCGGTGATGGAGGTGGGGACACTGGTTCGGGTCCCCGACGCACCAAAGGCCGCCCCCGATCAAGCCGGCCCGTACCAAATACCAGTGAGTATAAAGGGGGGTACTTATCAGGCTTTGGTGGATTCAGGATGCAACCAAACCTCTATTCATCAAAGCCTGGTTCGATCTGGGGCATTGGATAACAGCCGCGTGGTTAAGGTGCGGTGTGTGCACGGGGTGGTGGTGAGTTATCCCTTAATGTCGGTAGAAATTCTATTTAGGGGACAAAAACATAGTGTGGAGGTTGCAGTTAACCCGCACCTCCGGCATCCGCTAATCTTGGGAATGGATTGGCCTGGTTTCAAGAAGTTATTGGGGGGTTTATGTGCGGATGTCTCTTGGGAAAAGAAGCACCAGGGGAAGACAGCGGTGGTTCAGGTGGGGGATGCTGTACCGGGGCCTCTGGGTACTGCTGTAGGGGAAGAGAGCACTTTGGAGGGAAATATCCTCTCCGAGCGCGATGATTTTCCCCTAGAGCAGTCCCAGGATGAGACGCTAAAACGTGCGTTTGACCAGGTCCGTTCCATCGACGGTCAGCTACTCCACCCGGAGCAACCGCTCTCTTACCCCTATTTTTGTGTGATCAAAGATAGGTTGTATCGGGTGACCCAAGACGCCCAGACAAAGGAGGATACAACCCAGTTGTTAGTACCAAAGAGCCGTCGGGAAATGATTTTCCAGGCGGCTCACTGTAATCTGATGGCCGGTCATTTGGGGCAAACGGCGACACTAAACCGTCTAATGGCCCGATTCTTTTGGCCGGGCATTCACGAGAACGTGCGCAGGTGGTGCGCGTCTTGTCGTGAATGTCAGTTGGTTAATCCACCGGCCAACCCAAAAGCACCCTTGTGCCCCCTTCCGCTGATGCAGGTCCCCTTCGAACGAATTGGTATGAACCTCATCGGGCCATTAGAACGGTCAGCACGAGGGCATCGTTTTGCGTTAGTCTTGGTAGATTACGCAACACGATACCCGGAAGCAGTCCCGCTTCGCAATATCTCCGCTAAGAGTGTGGCAAGCGCGCTGTTTTCTTTAATCTCCCGGGTGGGGATCCCTAAAGAGATCCTCACCGATCAAGGCACGGCGTTTATGTCACGAACGGTTCGCGAGCTTTACGAATTGTTGGGCATTAAATCGATTTGCACCAGCGTCTATCACCCACAAACGGACGGCCTGGTCGAACGGTTTAATCGTACATTGAAAACCATGATTCGTAAGTTCGTTCACGAAGACGCCAAAAATTGGGATAAATGGTTGGAACCCCTTCTGTTTGCTGTACCCGAGGTTCCCCTAGCCTCCACGGGGTTTTCCCCCTTCGAGCTTCTTTTCGGTCGCCAGCCCCGTGGGGTGTTGGATGTACTGAGGGAGGTTTGGGAGGACGGACCGTCCGCTAGTAAGAACGAAATTCAGTATGTCCTGGACCTGAGAACAAAACTCCACACATTGGGGCGGCTCTCTTTGGAGAATTTGTTACAGGCCCAGGACAGACAGAGACAGCAATACAATAGGGGGACTAAACTTCGTCAATTCGCACCGGGAGATAAGGTACTTGTATTACTTCCCACGTCCAGCTCGAAATTACTCGCAAAGTGGCTAGGGCCTTTTGAGGTCACACGGCGAGTTGGTGATCTCAACTATGAGGTAATTCGATCGGATCGGGGTGGGGGACGTCAGATTTACCACCTCAACCTGCTTAAAAAATGGGTTGAGGCTGAAGCAGTGATGCTGGCGACGGTGGTGACTGGAGAGGAGGATCTCGGGCCAGAAGCGAATATCAAATCCCAGTCATTCGCTCTGGCTCCCTCTGGTGATCACCTCTCGCCCTCGCAGCTCGCTGACATCACAACCTTACAGGCAGAATTTGCCGATGTGTTCTCGCCCCTGCCTGGTCGAACAAACCTCATTCAGCGCCACGTTGAGACAGATCCGGGGGTCGTGGTACGTTGCCGCCCGTATCGTTTACCTGAACACAAAAAGAAATCCGTTCAGGCCGAATTAGAGACAATGCTGGACAAGGGGGTCATAGAAGAGTCCAACAGTGACTGGGCGAGCCCGATCGTTTTGGTACCCAAACCTGACGGTTCGATTCGGTTCTGTGTGGATTATAGGAAGGTGAACGCGGTGTCTAAGTTTGATGCGTATCCAATGCCCAGGATTGACGAGTTGCTTGATCGGCTTGGTTCTGCTCGCTTTTATTCGACGCTGGACTTAACAAAAGGTTATTGGCAGATCCCCTTATCTCCAATATCTAAAGAAAAAACAGCTTTTACCACGCCGTTCGGATTGCACCAATTTTCAATCACACTTCCGTTCGGGTTGTTTGGGGCACCGGTGACTTTTCAGCGTTTAATGGACCGAATTCTCCGGCCGCATGCTGCATATGCCGCTGCTTATTTAGATGACATCATTATTTATAGTAATGATTGGCAGCGTCATATGCAGTATCTGCGTGCTGTTCTGAAAACGCTGAGAAGAGCTGGGCTCACAGCCAACCCGAAGAAGTGTGCAATTTGGCGGGTTGAAGTAAGGTATCTGGGCTTCCACTTAGGACATGGACAGGTGCGTCCCCAAATTGATAAGACTGCTGCGGTTGCGACCTGTCCGAGTCCTAAGACCAAAAAGGAGGTTAGACAGTTCCTGGGGCTAGCGGGATACTATAAACGGTTTGTTCCCAATTATTCGGACCTCGCTAGCCCGCTGACTGATCTAACTAAAAAGGGCGCTCCAGATACGGTTCAGTGGACGGAGCAGTGCCAGCAGGCTTTTACCAACATAAAGGCTGCTCTGTGCGGCGGACCGCTTTTGCATGCTCCTGACTTTTCTCTCCCTTTTGTCCTACAGACGGATGCCTCGGACAGGGGTTTGGGCGCGGTCCTGTCCCAGGAGGTGGAGGGGGAGGAACGGCCGGTGCTGTACATCAGTCGGAAGCTTTCCAAGAGAGAGACGATGTACAGCACCATAGAGAAGGAGTGTTTGGCCATCCGTTGGGCTGTCCTCACCCTCCGATACTACCTCCTGGGCCGAGAGTTCACCCTGTGTTCGGACCACGCTCCCCTTCAATGGCTCCACCGCATGAAAGATACCAACGCGCGGATCACCCGTTGGTATCTGGCTTTACAACCATTTAAATTTCAGGTGGTCCACAGGCCGGGGACGCAGATGGCTGTGGCCGACTTCCTCTCCAGGGGGGGGGGGGGGGGGAGGGGGGGGTTGGGCTGCAGGCCGGACGGTTCCCCGGCCTGAGTCGGGCGGTGGGGGTATGTGATGAGGGGGGCGTGGTTTTAGCGCCGTCTGTAGTGAGAGACAAGTCAGAGGGCGCGGCGGTGAGTAAGTGGGTCAAGTGCAAATGATAAACACCTGTGTCTGATTGCAGTGATTGGCGTGGGGAGACGGATAAAAACCACAAAGTGAGAGAAGGAAGGGAGAGAGAAGGACTGGCGACTCGTGTGTGAGCAGTGTGGAAACTGGGACAGCTGAAAGCAGCGTGGAAAGAGATTATCTAAAGCTGTGGAGGACGTTGAAGCTGGACCAGCGTGGAAAGAGTTGTTATTGGGAATATTGTGTTGCTGTAGTAGGACTACGGTGAATGCACTGTGTGCGCACCATTTATTATTTTTGTTGAAAAATAAAAACGCACGAGTCCCAGTCTCGCCGACCCTGTCTCCTTCTTCCTCCATAAAGACGAACTTTGTTACAGGGAGCTCTGGGCATTTGCTGTAACAGCTCCGTGTTGCAAGCACCGATCCGGTTCTTTTTTTTTTTTTTTTTTCTATAGACAGTACTCACAAAGGTGTAACGATCAAGATTAACTTAAAAATTGCCCGGAGTTCTCCTTTAATTCTTGCTAAGAAGGAGAAATGAACCCTTCTTATCCTATATATTCTATATATATAACCATGTGATAAATGTATTAATATGTATCTAATTTCCCATCTCATTATTTTCCTTTTATGTTGTTTGGCCTATGTTTTTTTGTAAACTCTAATGGGTTAATGTTTCAGACTTTGCATACTATGGTTACCCAAAATCATATGTGTGGCATGTTTGGTCACTATAAACTCCAATCTCCGTTCCCCATTTGTTAATTTACATTACATTTTGCTAACTTTGTGACACATGGGTATTATAAGGATCTTGAAGATTCTTTTTCTTAAACACCCAATGAAATTACAGATTCAAATGCCATGCTCAAAAACAAAGGGTCGTAAAAGGTCGTAAAAACTCCCCCCGAAGGGACCACTTCGTATTGGCTCACGCACCTCCAGAGGGTGTGACATCTTTACGCTTTAAAAATCACTGATCACAAGATTAGCTCTCTTGTCCGTTTTGCTCTCGTCTTTTTGCTCTCTTGTCTTTTTGCGCTCTTGCTTCTCTCTGAGAAGTCCTAATGTGTAGATGATGCTGAACTTGAAGTCACCCAAGGACTCCCAAGCTTGCGCCGGGCTGCGGCCTCGTCTTTCCATTCACCAAAGATCCTCTGACTCCCACTGGTTCTCTCTCATCAAGATCACGTCAGCAAAGATCAACTGGAGCCTCAACTAATTGCATCAGGACAGTTTAATTAAAATGGGCAAGACATTCAAGGATCAAACTTAGTCTCATTATTTGATACATTAAGTATCCTTTCCCCTTTTTAAGAAGGGCATGTTAGAACTAAACTGATGGTTTGCTCAGGCTGTTGATCTGCTGAACATCAAACAATGCTATAACTTCTTGCTTTCCTGTATTCTGCTTCAGCTCTCTTTCCCTTGGTAAACTGTATGTATGTGTATGTTAGAGTAGTTTAAATGTTTAGTCTAGTTAATAAAGTCTTGTTCATGTCACACGTATAGTTGTCCGTGTCTCAAGCTCATATCTGGAGTCAGAAACTGACTCAGAAACTTACTTAGTAAGAAAGACATTTCCCATGCCCCGGAAATGTACATTTCTATTAATTAATTACCAATATTGAGGGTTCATTGGATGAACTAAGTAATTGGTTTTAATGTTAATGTTGCCACATCAAGTTAACCCGATTAACTGATCCAAATATTCATAATCAATTATAACAAGTTATGATTGATTATTAATATTTCATATGGCTAATTCGCTACAAAAATGAAGACATCCAAATCAACAAAAACAATCACAAACACAAAAGAAATCGTATAAATCCTCCAACACATTTTTTAAATGGGCCAGGGACACAAGATTGTTTATCTGAAGTTTGATCTGCAATTTATTCCATATATATAGGGGGAAAGATAACTAAATGCAGACCTACCCAGCTCTGTTGAGATAGATGGGGTCTTTAATGTAATCTACCTTTGAGATCTTGTTCAAATATTAGTATGTCTAATAAAAAGCATAGAAGATATGTAAGGAGGTAATTTTAAAAGAAGAGCTTTATAAATAAAAAGGAGAGCATGTTTCTCACGTCTCACAGCAAGAGAAGTCCATCCCACATGTTGGTATAAAATACAGTGTTGAGTTTTATAGTTATCACCAGTAATAAACCTAATTGCACAATGAAATATAGCATCCAGAGGTTTTAATGTGGCAGTTGACGCATGATGTCACCATAATCTAGAACAGACATAAAAGTGGCCGGAATAATTTGTCTTCTATGAGGAGATGACAAACAAGCCCTGTTCTATAAAGGAACCCCATTTTGATTTTTAGCTTTTTACTAAGTTCAGTAATATGCTTTTTAAAAGAAAGCCTATCATCTAACCATATACCTAGATATTTATATTCGGAGACCTGTTCAATTGGAGTACCATCCAGGGCTAGGTTTCCCAAAAGCATTGTAAGCTTAAGTTGATCGTAGAACAATTGCAATCAATGGTCTCTACGATCAACTTAGGCTTACGATGCTTTTAGGAAACACAGCCCAGGCTAGTAAGTTCAAAAGTATTTCTTAAGGAAAGTTTCTGACTTAGAAAAAAAACATTTTAAAAAATGTCTTAACATTTAAAACCAATTTTAGTTTTAAAAGAGATCTCTGTAAAATCTTAAAATCAGACTCCAACTTCGTTAAAGCTTGCTCTGCTGATGGGGCAGTAGCGTACAACACAGTATCATCTGCATAAAAATGGATTTGACATTTTCTAATACCATCACCAATATTGTTTATATACAATGAAAACAACAATGGACCAATTATTGAACCTTGTGGCACCCCTTTTAGTAATGCTAATGGCCCTGACTTAACCCCATCAACCAGGACGGCTTGAGTTCTATCTGTCAGGTAGTTAGAGAACCATCTGCAGGCATCAGGACCCAGCCCGATAAATGAGAGATTACTCAAAAGTATATCATGGTCCACAGTGTCAAAAGCTTTTGACAGATCTATAAACAATGCAGCACAGTACTTTCGCTCATCTAATGCATTAGCAATATCGTTCACAACAAGCATTGTGGCTGTGGTGGTGCTGTGTTTAGGTCTAAAACCATACTGATTGATACTAAGCAAATTATTTTCTGAGAGAAATTATTGTAACTGTTTGTCAATTAAAGACTCAAATTTTTTTGCAAGACAGGGGAGCCTAGATATAGGTCGGTAGTTATCCAGATTGCTAATGTCACCTCCCTTATGTAAAGGCAAAACAAAAGCTGCTTTCCACATCTTTGGGATAATTCTTGTAATTAATGATAAATTAAAGATATGAGTCACAAGACCAGTAAGTAAGGATCTAAATTATCAGCACCTAGGTTTTTTTATTTTGTATCTAAGGCACTGATGGCAGCTAGGACCTCTCTCTCTCTGTGAGTAATTTAAATCTAAAAAACTGGTTATTTTTTTCTGCTTTTAATGGGGAGCTAAGTTTAGTGAACAGAGTAAAAAGTAATTTACCTGGCCAAGGTCATATCGGCCACATTTTTGTTAAAATAAAAACCCAGCAGAAATAAAGTGTTTGTTAAAAGCATCACATACTGTATATCTTTTTTCCCACTTAAAATACCGGCATCGGAAGTAATTTGCTTCGGCAGAGAAACAACAGAATTCCCTGTTTCAGTGAATTAATGGTTCCCTTTCGTTGTCCCTCCGAGTTACGTCGGATGATGACGAATGGGGTTTCGCTTTGAAAGCCTATGAACTTCGAGGATTACAAAACGAGCCAATGGCAAAGAAATGCCATGGGTCTGCGGAATTTGCATAGCGTAACTCCGACCCACCTCGTGGGTATTAAAGGAGGATGCCGGCAACATGTAGATATGTTTTCGCTTCGGAGCCAAGTTGATCCTTCGCTCTACAAGCCATCCTCTGAATTGTCAGCTTCTCACACACGAGTCAGATTCTCAGCGTTGGTGGGACGGCGATCTCCAGCGAGTGCACACTTCCTGCTTATCTGTGCAGTGGTTTGCCTGTGAGTGTGTTTCTCCCTGGGCGCTTCAGCACTTGAGTTTCTCTCACTAAAAGAGCTTGCACACGGGATGTCTTTTTAAAGATGCCTCCCCCGTGCACTTCTGGTTGCGGTAGACATTTGGCTGACTCTGATGGGCACGAGCGCTGTCTAGTGTATCTGGGTATTGATCCCGCTAGAGCAGCGCTCGTGGCTGACTCATGTTCTCTCTGTGGGAACATGACCATCGCGACACTGCGGTCGAGACTCAATGATCTTTGGTGAGAGTCCCCTCATCCACACCCCAATCTAATGTCTCCTCGAGAGGCACTACTTCGGCTGGTGGCCAGGGTGACCTGAGGGTGATGGTGTGGAACGAGGTGCCGACTCTTCATCCGTGCCCCACACCTCCCTCTCTCGTGTCGCAACCCGCAAGCGTTCAGGGGATTTCCGCGGGACCATCTTTGGATGCCCCGCGGATTTCCTTTGGCGCTCCAGAGGAAGATACTATGTCCATCACTGCATCACAAGGTGGGCAAGAGTCGTCTTGAAGTGATGACTCGTCACAGCTGCCACCTTCCGTTGTGCATACAGCTGTGCCTGATTCCTGACACCAATTCCTTTCTTCCCGGATGTGCATGATGAGATCTCGAAGTCCTGGAAGACCCCCATGTCTTCTCGGGACCGCTCGTTGATCTCATCCGCCTTTCCTCCCCTCGATGGGGCAGCTGCCCGTGGGTACACTGGGCTCCCCCCGGTTGAACGCTCTGTTGCAATGCAACTGTTTCCTCAGAGTGCTTCTTCTTGTGGCGAGCCTAAGCACCCATTCAAAGCCTGTAGATTTTCGTCCACGTTAGTGGCGAAGTCTTACAGAGCGGCGGGACAGGCGGCTGCTTTACTGCATGCTATGACCACTCTGCAGGTCTATCAGGCCCAGATGCTCAGAGACATGCACAAGGGTAGGACAGACCCAGGGCTCTTTGATGAGCTGCGCCATCGACCTTGCTCTCCGAGCGACGAAGGTGACCGCACGCTCCCTGGGTCTGGTGATGTCCACTGCTGTGGTCCAGGAGAGATATCTTTGGCTGAACCTGGCGGACACATCGGCCCGCTGCTGCCTGGGTCTGTCCTGGGTCTGTCCTACCCTCGTGCATGTCTCTGAGCATCTGGGCCTGATAGACCTGCAGAGTGGTCATAGCATGCAGTGAAGCAGCCGCCTGTCCCGCCGCTCTGTAAGACTTCGCCACTAACGTGGACGAAAATCTACAGGCTTTGGATGGGTGCTTAGGCTCGCCACGAGAAGAAGCACCCTAATGTGGTTAAAGAAAGTAACACACTCATCCCTGAGCACTCAGAGTTCTCGGACGACACGGTGCGGCACCCCTGGGCCGTACCGCTCTCATTCCCCTCTGTCGCCAGACCCCTGCGGAACGCTGGTCCTTCCCTGGCCTACTCTGTCAGGTCTCCTCCCTGCTTCAGGGGAGTCCACTTCACTCTGGTTGGTGGCAATGCCCCTGTCATGAGAGCGGAGGTTGCCACCTTGCTGGTGAAGGGTGCAATCAAGACTGTCCCTCCAGCCGAAATGAAGTCCGGCTTCTACAGCCCCTACTTCATTGTCCCCAAGAAAACCGGTGGGTTACGGCCAATCCTGGACCTGCGCGTGCTGAACCGCTCCCTTCACAGGATGCAGTTCAAGATGCTCACTGCCAAATGCATTTTCGAATGTGTGGCCCCAGGATTGATTTGCAGCGATCGACCTGAAGGACGCCTACTTCCATGTCTCCATTCTTCCTCGACACAGACCGTTCCTTCGGTTTGCTTTCTGGTTTGCTTTCCACACCGGGCCGGTATGCCGTCCACGTCCGGGCCGGTCACTCTGCTTCGCTGCCCTACCAAGGGGACGTCTGTGGTTCACATGACCCTGCTGGTGCAGTTCTTGGGAGCCTGGCTAGAGCTTCCCCATCTGTCCCGCTGGGTCGCACGAACTATCAGGCTCGGCTACGCAATTCAGTTCGCGCAGTCTCCTCCCCGCTTCATGGGAGTCCGCTTCACTCCGGTTGGTGGCAATGCCCCTGTCATGAGAGCGGAGATGACCACCCTGCTGGTGAAGGGTGCAATCGAGACTGTCCCTCCAGCCGAAATTAAGTCCGGCTTCTACAGCCCCTACTTCATTGTAGTAGAAGTGCACTCAGAATGTGTGTGAGTGTGTGCTGGTGGTGTGTAGTAGTAGTGCACTCAGAGTGTGTGTGAGTGTGTGCTGGTGGTGTGTAGTAGTAGTGCACTCAGAATGTGTGTGAGTGTGTGCTGGTGGTGTGTAGTAGTAGTGCACTCAGAATGTGTGTGAGTGTGTGCTGGTGGTGTGTAGTAGTAGTGCACTCAGAATGTGTGTGAGTGTGTGCTGGTGGTGTGTAGTAGTAGTGCACGCAGAGTGTGTGTGAGTGTGTGCTGGTGGTGTGTAGTAGTAGTGCACTCAGAGTGTGTGTGAGTGTGTGCTGGTGGTGTGTAGTAGTAGTGCACTCAGAATGTGTGTGAGTGTGTGCTGGTGGTGTGTAGTAGTAGTGCACTCAGAATGTGTGTGAGTGTGTGCTGGTGGTGTGTAGTAGTAGTGCACTCAGAATGTGTGTGAGTGTGTGCTGGTGGTGTGTAGTAGTAGTGCACTCAGAATGTGTGTGAGTGTGTGCTGGTGGTGTGTAGTAGTAGTGCACTCAGAATGTGTGTGAGTGTGTGCTGGTGGTGTGTAGTAGTAGTGCACGCAGAGTGTGTGTGAGTGTGTGCTGGTGGTGTGTAGTAGTAGTGCACTTAGAGTGTTTGTGAGTGTGTGCTGGTGGTGTGTAGTAGTAGTGCACTCAGAATGTGTGTGAGTGTGTGCTGGTGGTGTGTAGTAGTAGTGCACTCAGAGTGTGTGTGTGTGAGTGTGTGCTGGTGGTGTGTAGTAGTAGTGCACTCAGAGTGTGTGTGAGTGTGTGCTGGTGGTGTGTAGTAGTAGTGCACTCAGAGTGTGTGTGAGTGTGTGCTGGTGGTGTGTAGTAGTAGTGCAGTCAGAATGTGTGTGAGTGTGTGCTGGTGGTGTGTAGTAGTAGTGCACTCAGAGTGTGTGTGTGTGTGTGTGTGTGTGTGTGTGTGTGTGTTTGAGTGTGTGCTGGTGGTGTGTAGTAGTAGTGCACTCAGAATGTGTGTGAGTGTGTGCTGGTGGTGTGTAGTAGTTCACTCAGAATGTGTGTGAGTGTGTGCTGGTGGTGTGTAGTAGTAGTGCAGTCAGAATGTGTGTGAGTGTGTGCTGGTGGTGTGTAGTAGTAGTGCACTCAGAATGTGTGTGAGTGTGTGCTGGTGGTGTGTAGTAGTAGTGCACTCAGAATGTGTGTGAGTGTGTGCTGGTGGTGTGTAGTAGTAGTGCACTCAGAGTGTGTGTGAGTGTGTGCTGGTGGTGTGTAGTAGTAGTGCACTCAGAATGTGTGTGAGTGTGTGCTGGTGGTGTGTAGTAGTAGTGCACTCAGAGTGTGTGTGAGTGTGTGCTGGTGGTGTGTAGTAGTAGTAGTAGTTCACTCAGAATGTGTGTGAGTGTGTGCTGGTGGTGTGTAGTAGTAGTGCAGTCAGAATGTGTGTGAGTGTGTGCTGGTGGTGTGTAGTAGTAGTGCACTCAGAATGTGTGAAAGTGTGTGCTGGTGGTGTGTAGTAGTAGTGCACTCAGAATGTGTGTGAGTGTGTGCTGGTGGTGTGTAGTAGTAGTGCACTCAGAATGTGTGTGAGTGTGTGCTGGTGGTGTGTAGTAGTAGTGCACTCAGAATGTGTGTGAGTGTGTGCTGGTGGTGTGTAGTAGTAGTGCACTCAGAGTGTGTGTGAGTGTGTGCTGGTGGTGTGTAGTAGTAGTGCACTCAGAATGTGTGTGAGTGTGTGCTGGTGGTGTGTAGTAGTAGTGCACTCAGAATGTGTGTGATTGTGTGCTGGTGGTGTGTAGTAGTAGTGCACTCAGAGTGTGTGTTGGTGGTGTGTAGTAGTAGTGCACTCAGAGTGTGTGTGAGTGTGTGCTGGTGGTGTGTAGTAGTAGTGCACTCAGAATGTGTGTGAGTGTGTGCTGGTGGTGTGTAGTAGTAGTGCACTCAGAGTGTGTGTGTGTGAGTGTGTGCTGGTGGTGTTTAGTAGTAGTGCACTCAGAATGTGTGTGAGTGTGTGCTGGTGGTGTGTAGTAGTAGTGCACTCAGAGTGTGTGTGAGTGTGTGCTGGTGGTGTGTAGTAGTAGTGCACTCAGAGTGTGTGTGAGTGTGTGCTGGTGGTGTGTAGTAGTAGTGCACTCAGAATGTGTGTGAGTGTGTGCTGGTGGTGTGTAGTAGTAGTGCACTCAGAATGTGTGTGAGTGTGTGCTGGTGGTGTGTAGTAGTAGTGCACTCAGAGTGTGTGTGAGTGTGTGCTGGTGGTGTGTAGTAGTAGTGCACTCAGAATGTGTGTGAGTGTGTGCTGGTGGTGTGTAGTAGTAGTGCACTCAGAGTGTGTGTGAGTGTGTGCTGGTGGTGTGTAGTAGTAGTGCACTCAGAGTGTGTGTGAGTATATGCTGGTGGTGTGTAGTAGTAGTGCACTCAAAATGTGTGTGAGTGTGTGCTGGTGGTGTGTAGTAGTAGTGCACTCAGAATGTGTGTGAGTGTGTGCTGGTGGTGTGTAGTAGTAGTGCACTCAGAGTGTGTGTGTGAGTGTGTCCTGGTGGTGTGTAGTAGTAGTGCACTCAGAGTGTGTGTGAGTGTGTGCTGGTGGTGTAGTAGTAGTAGTGCACTCAGAATGTGTGTGAGTGTGTGCTGGTGGTGTGTAGTAGTAGTGCACTCAGAGTGTGTGTGAGTGTGTGCTGGTGGTGTGTAGTAGTAGTGCAGTCTGAGCCTTTCACAAGACAGAGGAGTGGATGACGTGCAGGCACTCTTTTATACTCAGCACTCCTGTAGTGTCTGGCTCAATCTGGTTCTAAATCACACACTAAACTCATGCTAGTCAGGACTGAAGTCCACATAAGCAGACAACTCATATTGTGCTGTTCTCTTACGAGAGGTTCTCTCGTATTGCGTAAGTTTAGCTTACGCTACGGGTAAAGTTCATCTTTGCTCGAGATATTGAAGCCAAAATTATCCTTAATTTTGTATATATTGTCAACGCAGTTCAGCAGCTGCAGACCTAGAGCAGGCTGTCTAGCGTGCTCATTGGCTGCCTTGCGGCAACTGCAGCAGCCTACCAGTGAGCTTGGCGTGACGTCACGCCCAATGGTGGCGCTTTGCGCCCACTACGCGTCACAGCCCGCACAAGGGGGTGTGGCTCAGCATATAAAAGCGGGGCTCAGAGGCTGCTTCCCTGATTTTTCTTCTCTTCAGCGAAGCTCTTCATTCCGCTGGATCCGAGAGAAGCCGCCGCCGTCGAATCCAGCGACTGCCAGCAGAGGAAAGCGCCTGAGGAAGCCGGTCGACTTCTCGCCACCTTCAGCCTTCCGTGCCAGCAACGCTATCCGGCAACAAATATCCTTTACTGCTCTTTGTCACTGTTTTACTGTGTCTGTGTGTGCTCGCCGCTGCGACACACACTTTTACTAAAAGAGCGCGAGCGTTCTTTTAAGAGTGCCTTGCACGTCCTGTGGCTCGTGCCGAGCCCCGCTCAGCGCCGGAGACCGCCACGTGATCTGCGTTCTCTGCCTGGGCCAGGACCACGCAGCCCTCGCACTTTTGTCTGGAGACTGCATCCACTGCGAAGAGCTGTTTATGGCGACCCTGCGGGCTCGTCTGGAGCCCTTCAGCGCTGAAGCTGTCACTCCGCCCTCCATTTCACCGCGCAAGAAGAAGCGCCGTGCTCAGAGGATGCCGGAGCCCGACGCGGAGGACAAACACTCGCCGGACCAGCTCCCTCGAGTGTCTCTCTGTCGTTCTATAGATCCTACAAGCCGACCTCCTCCGCGAATGGGACGAGAAGGGCTCGGATCCAGCTGCGATTGCTGATCTAAGGAGAGCGACGGACCTTTCCCTCCGCGCCACAAAGACCGCAGCTCAGGCCATCGGCAGATCCATGGCTACGCTAACCGTCACAGAGAGGCACCTCTGGTTGACGCTCACAGACATGAGGGAGTCTGGAGGTGCCACTTTCCTCAACGCGCCGCTCTCTCCCACCGGTCTCTTCGGCCCAGTGGTCAACGGCATCGTGGATCGCTTCTCCGAAGTACAGAAGACCTCGCAGGCCATGAATTTGACAGGGCGGCCGCCCTAGATTGTGCTCGGACAGCTGCCACAAGCCGCCTCCCCCGCGGGGACCCCGGCCGAGGATTGTGTTGAAGCCCGAGCAAGCGAAGCCCTCCTAACACCAAGGGAGAAAAGACGGCTAAGTCCCGCTGCGGCCGGACCACCGTCGAAACGCCACGCCTTGTCAGTCCCCCCACAGAGGGCTACTGCAGGAGATTATTTAGCAGCCAACGAGCCGGCTATAATGCCCTCTCGCCTGCACACAAACGCCGTTTTTACTGCGACCCACAAAAATCTCATAAAGAGTGTATTTTCTGTTTATCCGGCTCACGCCGCTGGTGTTTTAAGTGTAGAAAATGTGCCCACGTCCCAGTGTTCACCCCTACACACAAGCACTCGAAAACATGTGTCCCTCAGGCCCACAGAGCCCACTCTCATAAAGCTGGCAAATGCAGCTCCAGTGTTAGATCTAAACATCGCGCCCGCGAACTCGCGCTCGCGTCCATCTCATGCCCGCTCTGTCACACGGCCATTTCAACCTCAAGTAAGTCAGGTTATGAGTGTAAGTCACGTGCCCACTCACATGCGCTCACTCTTACTAACAGACACACTGTCTCCGGCGCTGCTTGCGCGTCACAAAATGTTCATGGCACGCTCCCCGTTCACAGTAACCGGGTCGCCTCATTTAAAACAGCCAGCTGTTGCTGTCAGCGAGCCGCTGCATATAGACACCCATATGAGTCAGGCTGCGATTGTAAGTCACGTGCCCGCCCCAGCGCGCTCACGCTTGCTAATAAATGGCTCGCCTCACTCGCTACAATGGCCGCTCACTCGCTACAAAGCTCTCAGAAAACGTTCCCCGCTCAAAGTAACCGGGACGTCACATATGAAACAGCATGCCATCGCTGTCAGCGAGCCGCCGTGTCTAAGCACTCATACCGGTCAGACTCCGAATGTATGCTACGAACTCGCTCACGAGCGCTCGCATGTACTATCAGTCGCTCCGCCTCAAGCGCCGCTCGCGCTTCAGAAAGCCATTGTAAAACGCTCCCCATTCAATGTAATCGGGTCGTTACGTGCGAACCAGCCCAAGGCGGCTATCAGCGAGCCGCTTCGTTCAAGCACCAAGGGCGCGCACTCGTTCAGTTCCCAAAGCCCACAGTGTGCGGCGACTGGAACCCGGAGGCCATTCTCCCCCTAGCCACACATGCACAAGCATGGGAAGCCATTCCTGGGGTTTCAGAGTGGGTGCTAAGCACAATAAGACAGGGCTATGCACTACGGTTCGCTCGCCGTCCCCCGCGTTTTCACGCTCGGACCGAGTCGACAGTGAATGCGAAAGTAGCACATCTACTCCGCGCAGAAATAGCCAAACTGCTGTGCAAAGGAGCTATAGAACCGGTGCCGCCTTCTCTGAGCGAGTCAGGCTTTTACAGCCGCTATTTTCTCGTACCGAAGAAGGACGGAGGCCAGAGGCCTGAGGCCTATTAGATCTGAGATTTTTGAACAAAGCTCTCATGAGGAGACCGTTCAAAATTATTACAACCAGGCAGATCCTCGCGCTAATTCGCCCAAAGGACTGGTTTATATCTCTCAATCTGAAAGACGCGTATTTTCAGATACAGATTATACCCCGTCACAGGCCATTCTTGAGATTCGCCTTCGACGGCCAGGTATATCAGTACACCGTCCTCCCGTTCGGCCTGTCTCTGGCACCCCGTACATTTACGAAGTGCATGGACGCGGCGCTCGCCCCCCTCAGATGTCAGGGTGTGCAAATTCTGAACTATTTGGACGATTGGCTGATTCTAGCACAGTCAGAGATAGAGCTCGTATCTCACAGAACTATGCTTCTCAGTCACTTGGAAAGATTGGTTCTCACGGTCACCTGGACCTAGAGCTCATTACGGCCCAGCCAGTCAATCTCCTTTTTAGGGATGGAACTGGACTCCGTGGCTATGAAGGCTCAGCTGTCGACAGAGCGCACGGCCGTGTTCGACACCTAGCCGCATCTTTCCGGAAGGGCAGAACCGCCTCCCTGAACAAATTTCAGAGGATGCTGGGCTGTATGGCCTCAGCTGCAGCAGTGCTTCAGCTGGGCTTACTGCGCATGCGCCCGCTACAACGCTGGTTGAACGCCAGCGTACCCCGTCAGGGGTGGACGCGCGGCTACAAGCGGATCAGGATATCTCAGAGCTGCATTTCCGCTCTGCAGCCCTGGTTAGCGGCCAATTGGTACCAGCAGGGGGTGACGATGGGAGCGATTTCCCACCGGAGAATCATCTCGACAGACGCCTCCAACTCAGGTTGGGGCGGCCTTTTCGAGGGCAGACCGGTCTTTGGCCTGTGGCCAGACCGAGAGAAACGCCTTCACATAAACTGTCTGGAGATGCTGCGGTCGAGAACGCGCTGAAGTGCTTCCTCCCGTTCATACAGGACCAACACGTTCTAGTCCGCTCGGACAACATGTCGGTTGTGTCCTACGTGAACCGCCAGGGCGGTGTCAGATCCAGGAGCCTCTGCGATCTGGCAGAACGCCTCCTTGTTTGGGCCCAGTGCTTCCTGCGCTCGCTGAGAGCGACGCACGTGTCAGGGATCCTGAACGAAGGACCAAACAGACTGTCCAGGGACAATATTTCCCCCGGGGAGTGGTCTTTACACCCCCAAACAGTCCATCTGTTATGGTGCCTCTTTGGCAGAGCGGAAGTCGACCTATTCGCGTCACAGGACATCGCTCATTGCCCAGTGTTCTTTTCAAAGAACGAGGATGCGCTGGCCCAACTCTGGCCCAGCCGTCCGCTATATGCCTTCCCTCCGATCTCTATGTTACCACAGGTAATCAAGAGAATCAGGGAATCGCACAGCCCGGTGCTCCTCATAGCCACGCGATGGGAGAACCAAACCTGGTTCCCGGAACTAACACGGCTGTCACCCACAGCCCCGTGACCGATTCCAGTGAGGAGGGACCTCCTCTCTCAAGCCTGTGGCTCGATCTGGCATCCCCACCCAGAGCGCTGGTCTCTGCACGTGTGGTTGATCAACGGATACCCGTTATCCTGCCAGAAGGAGTTATGAACACGATCACGCAATCTAGAGCCCCCTCTACGAGACGGCTTTATGCGTCTAAATGGTTTGTGTTTTCCAAATGGTGCACCGACAAAAATCTGGACCCCAGAACGGGTGAGGTTTCGCAGGTGCTCAGTTTCCTTCAAGAGCTGCTAGATAAGGGCAGGTCCCCATCCACGCTCAAAGTATACGTAGCGGCCGTCGCAGCCTTCGCTGAGTCGAAGCAAGGCCGGTCGCTAGGAAGGAACGAGCTGGTCATCCGCTTCTTGAGAGGAGCCAGAAGGATGAACCCTCCACGCCCACCTTCGGTTCCTATTTGGGATCTCTCCGTGGTCCTAGAGGCCCTAAAGATGCATCCCTTCGAACCATTAGATTCAACGAATCTAAAATACCTCTCACTCAAAACCGTTTTTCTTTTGGCTCTGTCATCAGTTAAACGTGTGGGGGACTTACACGCGCTATCTGTTAGCGCAGCGTGCCTTGAGTTTGGCCCGAATTACTCTAAAGTCATCCTCAAACCGAGACATGGCTATGTCCCGAAGGTGATTGGCACTCCCTTCAGAGCGCAGGTTATTTCTCTGTCGGCTCTGCCAGCATCCGACAGCGTGAGCAGCGACAGCCTCCTCTGCCCTGTCAGGGCACTGAGAGCTTACGTTACGCGCTCCGCCCCTCCAGACGCTCCGAGCAGCTCTTCGTTTCGTTGGCGGGCGCACCAAAGGTCTAAGGCCTGCTCTAGGTCTGCAGCTGCTGCACTGTGTTGACAATATATACAAAATTAAGGATAATTTTGGCTTCAATATCTCGAGCAAAGATGAACTTTACCCGTAGCGTAAGCTAAACTTACGCAATACTCATTCCCTCTCTAGAGAGAACCGAGGTTACGTTAGGTAACCGAGTATGATACTTTCAGTAGGAAACAGTAACATTCGTGTTATATTAGAGCTGGTGAAATGCTGATGGGAAATGAATGCTGATGGGAAACGAGGAAATGTTCCATCTCTACTGAATCTCTTAGTAACAAGCTTTCAGGAATCAAGCTTTTGAAAACTGAGGAAAAAAAAACCCACATCCACTCAATAGGAAAGTGTTTTCTAATGGCAGAAACCAAATCAATTATGATACTCAGTAGAAGAGCTTCAGGTTAAATCCTTCATGACGGACACTTTAAAGAATGCTTAACAACTGGATTGTTTATCATTTAAGCTATTATAATAATAAAAAAAGTTTGAGAACTGAATTATTTTGCACGTTTGTATTTCAGAGTACATCACAGGTCCTGCGTACAAATCTGTGGAACAGCCAATCAGAGCAGAGCTCAACATTATTATTCATGAGCCTTCCAGATAAGGAAATAACAGCCCATTTCATGCTGGGACAAATCGTAGAGTTATAAATGATCATGTAAAACATGTAAAAGCTCATCTGGAGGATCTTTGCCCTTACCTAAGCCACAGACCTTCATGTAGATATCAGAGAACACTTTAAAATATTATATCAGTGCATTCTATGGCACCTTTAACAACAACATCATCTAACATTCGGAACGCACATTTTGTAATGGTTTGTAAATCTTTAACAGAAATGCCCATTTCTCGTGTGGATACAGTTAATATACTTTAATTTATCCCTACATCAAGTGTTAATAACTAGAGTCAGACTCAGATCAGTGGAACATTATTAAAGCGTAGAGCAGAATCTAACTAACTCTACGTTTACTGACAGATTCAGTCACAAACATCAGTGTCTTTTTTATTTATTTATCTTATTATTATTGTATTTTGTGTAATGTGTTTACATTTTGTATGCTGCATGGTTTCTTTTTATGCTTTCTGTTTATATGCTCAGTGTTTTATTGTACAGCACTTTGGTGCAACTGTTGCATTTAAATGTGCTAGAAATACATTTCTACTCGGCTTGACTTGGAATGAAACTGCAAATAAACATGTAGCGATTTTGTTTTCAATAGAAAAAGTTGCTATAAGATTTTGTCTTTATTTTCCCCTTAAAGCATAATCATAATTTGATAAACTTACAGTATGACACCATTTTAATATGATATCACTGTATTAATGGCTATTCACATTCTCCTTCTAAAACACTTGTGGCTTTTGTTAATGGTTGTATATTGTGTAGTGTGGTTTGCTGATTGCTGATGTGGGTGTGTGTGCATTAACTGTAAGTGATGTTTAATGCATCTGGTGTTTCTGGAGTTAATTCAGGCTATAGAAGAAGCAGCTCATAAACAGCATCATCTCCTGATGAGCAGCTCTTCAGTCTTCAGGCTGAGTCCCGGTAAGATCATGTCGTCTCATGTGGGAATTATTGTGTCCTTGTGTTTCAGCCTTTACTCAAACGTTAGCACATGTTGTTCAGCTTGCTGACTCGCTAGTGTGCTTGATTATGTGGAGAAGAAACTAAAGAAATGAAGAGGAATTGTTTAAAGCAGGTTTGGGAGTTTTCTTTAAGGTTCTGCCGGATCCAGTTTCCATTTCAGGTTCTTGATATTCATTTGATGATGATGATCATAAACTTCATCATCTGTGTTCCCCGGTGAATAGGAAATTGTGCTTTTTGGACATACTTAATATATTTAAATGATACTGTACTAAGTGCGTATTAAATGTATTATTTTGAAACTACTTTTCAAGATATGCCTAAGACCAATTGTAAGCTATTTGTAATATATTTTAATATATTAAATTGTGCTAAAATGGAAGCACTTCTAGTACATTTATTGCATTTAAGTGTATTTTGATTTATTTACAGTTCACTTACAATATACTTTCATATTTCTTCATATTTCAGCTCATTAGAAATATTTTATTATAAAGCTGTTTTATTCAGTATTCAAAATAGTATATTAGAAGTGCAAAAATAATTAAATATAAATGTTAAGACATACACACTCTGAAATCAAGAAAACTTTAATATACTATCTTGTGTGCATTGCAAAATACATACAAAGTAAATTAAAAAGTACAGCAGGATATATAATCTCTTGAACATAAAACATTATAATAAAGATCAGTGAAATGCTATAACAGAGCTATATTTATTAAAATAATTGTAGAACATTTCAGTTATACCTGTATTACTAAAAAGTGCACTATGAATATTAGATCACTTAATAAATAAGCATCACAAAGCTTTAAGCTTTATTTCTAGCTTTAACGGCTTTAGTGCATTCATCGTTCCACCATGGAACAATTTGCATTTGCAAATTTAATATTTCTAATTGATTTTTTTGATTATTTTTGATTGTTTGAATGTTCCAGAAAATGAAACCATTACTTTGTATTCTACCTCCATTTTCCTTGTTTTGTTTATTCCTACTACTCTTGTAATGTTGTCATCTGACTCAGAATCTCTATGCATCAGTAATCTGTGAGCATCCCACACTATCAATTACTGAAGAATCATCTTCATCATCCACACAGAATCATCTTCATCATCCACACAGAATCATCTTCATCATCCACACAGAATCATCTTCATCATCCACACAGAATCATCTTCATCATCCACACTACCTGCATCATCTCCTCCAGTCTCAGCACAGTTGATGCTAACCCGCCAAAACAACACCGCCTCAAATACGGAAGCCGATCTCCACGCCAGCCGTGAGACAAGTTACCCACACACACACACACACCCAGACACACACACACCCAGACACACACATACACACACACACGCACACACAATCAGGAGTAGTCTTTTGAAGTACAAACTTTCTGATGCATTTAAAATAATATGATGTTGAAATCCTTGTGGGAATTTCAGTAGTACAAACATATCATGTAATGGACAACAGCCTTTTACAAGTAGCCTACAAACAAGCATGAACATATTCATTTTAAGTGCTTATTGCAATGCTTAATAATCGTTGACAAATGTTTATAATACTTTATAAGTTGGCACATTGTAAATTGTAAATTTTCAAAATATGAAATAAGTCTTTATAAAGTACAAATATTTTAAACACACTAAAAGCTTAATCATTTCGCTGTTCTTACCCAAATTACACAACATAATTTTGTTTTCTGTAAAAACACTAAAACTTCACTAAAAGTATGTTTGTGTTTAGCATATTTCTTAAAAGTGTAACTAAGCATATATTTATTACCAATGTACTTCTAGTGCACTTCTTTAGAAAAATATTAAAATAAAATTCAATAAATAATCATGTTGTGAATACAAATGTATTATAAACACACTACTTGAATTTCCAGTATATTGTTCTACATTTAACACTCTCTGTGTTGTAGTTTGATGTTGATTATGACTCCAGGTTAGATCATGAGATCTTCTCATCCGTGAGTTTATATAGTCGACTATCTTTGTATTTCAGCCTCTGGTATGACTGTGATCATTTGCACTGAAACTAGTTTCCTTTAAAGAACATTGTGTGTGATTTCAGTCAGTCAGCGACACAGATTTACATTTCTTACAGAACACAGGCTTGCAGAGCAGCAGAAGAACCAATATTTTAGAGAGATCAGAGTATTAGTGTTTCTTCTTTTACTGAGGATATGAATAACTTTAAGAGTGAAAGCATCAGATATAAAGCATTTCCACATTACTTCAGTCGTCGTAGTTGAGCCCAACCATTAGTGAAAGTTCGACTGGTTTTTCACTCTATCATTGTTAGTTCATTGTGTGTTTAAGGTCATTACAGTTTCACACGTCGGGTCAAATAGTGTGTGTGTAATCTCAGGCCTTTCCTCCATTAGATCCACAAGCTTTAAGATGTGTGTTTCTCCAGTGTGTGCAGTGAATGAAGAGCTCTTTAAACACGGCAGTGGAAACTTGTGAAACATCTGTCAGTCTGTGTGTTATTCCACACACTTCTGCTTTGACCTGCAGACCAAACACACAATCCTGTCAGTAACGTAAGTTCTTCAACATTTATTCCTAGTTTAATAAACCATTGTACACTTGCAGCTGTGCTGGACTGAATATGCAGAACAACAGCATTCTTGCTTCTGTGATATTGTTCAAATGGAGGATTTACAGACTTTAATCTTACATTTCACGTATTTCAAGCTTTCTAACATTACACACACTCCTCTAAAGAACATGTGAAGCAAACTGAGGAAACTGCATTTCAACAATCACACAGAAAACAACTTATGTGTTATTATTATATATTATTGTGTTATTATTAACACATTATTTTCCCTATTGGTTTTAATAAAGAAAATATATGATTACAATAGTAAATGAATGACTATATCATAAACTAATGACTGGTTTGTTATTTAGTGCCTGTGAAGATTTCATGAAACAATGGCAGAACTAAACGCCAGCATCAACGCATCAAGTGGAGATTATGATTATATCAAGAGAGTAAATGATGAAGATTATGATGAAGATTATGAAGATGAAATTCGTCAGAGGATTGAGTTTCTCAGTAAACTTGATTTTGCAGACATAATAATAATCAGGACCATTTCAGCCGTTGAGATTCCAGTCATGATCGTAACTCTGTTTGCGTTGTGTGCTCTTATCAAATCTCAGCGCTCCACTCCAGTGTTTGTTATTCATTTGATTCTGTCAGATCTCATTCAGATCATTAGTAAATTAACACACTCATTCAGCTGGTCATGGAAGGTGTGTTATAATCTGGATAATGCATATTGGTATAGTTTGATAGTGGGTCTGTATTTTATGGCCTGTGTTGCTCTTGAACGATATCTTCTGGTTTCTCATCCTATCTGGTACAGAACTCATCATTCACTGAAAGTCTGCTGTGTTATTTCTGTGATCGTCTGGTTTGTTCCTCTGATGTTTGCAAACGTTAACTCTGCTTGGCTGTTCAACCCTCAGTCCCGATCGATCGGCTGTTTAATCCCCTACCCGATAATCATTCTGTGTTTTATTGGCACTTGTCTCGGTCTTTCACGCGCAATATCTCTTACTTCTGTAAAGCGCAGAAAGATTTTGGGCAGTTTGTTCCTGGTGCTTCTGACTTACACTTTTCTCATTCTCCCCGACATAATCCTGATGATTATACAGGACTTTATTTCCATTAGCGATAATTTGTTTTCTATATTTGTGTATTCGTTTAAATATCTCCTGTTCCTGAACCCGCTGGCTGACTGTGTCCTGTACATGTTCATCAGGCCTGATGTTGGAGGGTTAATGAAGTCTGTTCACTGCTGTTGTAGAACTGACACACATCAGGATTCGACACACAGCCGGGACGAACACTCTCGAGACAGTAGTGCAGCGTTTGCCTGCTGTGTTTCAGTGCTAAAGCCTGCGTCTCATTCACGGACCCCCTGCACTTCAGTGTAAACATCTGCACTCCATACATGAAGTCAATGCCATTCTGTTCACTCACACACCCTTCCTTTCTGTGGCGTTTAGCTTCATCAAACTCTAAACTCAATTGCTCTGTTTGCGGCCCATAAACACATGCGGTGAACAGAGTTTTATTAAAGATGTGTTGATGTAGTGTTGATGCTTCTGCTGGCGTTCTGGATCAACAGGACTTTATCATACGATGGAGAGGAGGGGTGTGTAAAGCACGGTTTATTCTCACTTCATTCCCCCTGATAGACTGACAGATCAACAACATCAAGTAGTTTCAGCTCGTAGTCTTGCTTGTGTTCCTAATGCATGGACATTATACTCTTTTTACCTCATAACTACTATTCATGCTATTATTCATGTATTACTAATGTATTACAAAGATGCTTCACTCAAAAACTGGCATAATGTACATATGCTCATGTGGATCTAAAGCTGAATAACTTTCTTTCTTCTGTGGAACATAAAAGACAATATTGTGAGATTTATTTGTCCATACATTAGAAGTCAGTGGACAGTTTCGGGTGAACTATCCCTAAACACACTTGATTTAAAGTGCAGAAAGTATATCAGAAGAGATCTAAGTTTATATGAAATATTAACCAGAGCTTGCCTGTAAATCAGAAGAGTTATTAGTAGTATTGTTGTGTGTTTATAGAAGTGTTTGATATGTCACATATGGAGTCAGAGATGTCCTGTATTCTCTCTCTTCTAGCATTAATATAATTAAAGATCTCTCAGTTCTCCTGTGTGTGTTTCTGTCTCTGTGTGTGTGTGTGTGTGTGTGTGTGTGTTTCTGTCTCTGCTTATCTCTCTCTGTGTGTGTGTGTGTGTGTGTGTGTGTGTGTCTCGATGCTTTGTGTGTGTTCACTGAGTCTGTACATGCTCAGTGTGTGTGTGTGTGTGTGTGTGTGTGTGTCTCGATGCTCAGTGTGTGTTCACTGAGTCTGTACATGCTCAGTATGTGTGTGTGTGTGTGTGTGTGTGTGTGTGTGTGTCTCGATGCTCAGTGTGTGTTCACTGAGTCTGTACATGCTCAGTGTGTGTGTGTGTGTGTGTGTGTGTGTGTGTGTGTGTGTGTTTCTGTCTCTGCTTATCTCTCTCTGTGTGTGTGTGTGTGTGTGTGTGTCTCGATGCTTTGTGTGTGTTCACTGAGTCTGTACATGCTCAGTGTGTGTGTGTGTGTGTGTGTGTGTCTCGATGCTCAGTGTGTGTTCACTGAGTCTGTACATGCTCAGTGTGTGTGTGTGTGTCCAGTTTACTCTGATTGGCTGTCGCGTCTGTCCAATGTTTGAGGTATTTTTCTTTTTGTGTTTTAATAATTTGGTTTGGTGTGGCTATGTCTTTATTGTCAGTTTGTGACGTGAGCTCTGAGACCGATCGGCCGAGGGCGTTCCTCTCTGGCTTCAGCTCTCGGTAGGACAGGGCTTTGTGATGGAGGGTCTGTTCATCGCTGTTTTTTAAGTGGGCATGGAATTTAATGGCTCTTTTTAGAATCGTTATTAAAAGGGGGTATAAACCTAATTCTGCTCTACAGGCATTATTTGGGGTTTTGCGCTGAACTCGTAGCAAGATTTTGCACAGCTCGGTCTGCAGAGTCGGTTACACTTTACTTGAAGGGGTGTGCATAAGACTAACATGACACCTTCATAATCTGTCAGGAACCAATCAGACTCAACATCCTTCACCACACAACGATCACTCTCCCCAGAATACTAATCACCTGCACCTGTTCACAATCAGTAAGCCCCATCAACCTCTGCATAAAACACTCACCACAACCTCAGTCTTTGTCAAGCCTCCAACAGGAACAGACCATTACCCCAGTTGCACCAGTTCTCTTATGCTGTCAACACCCGACAAGTAAAGTATACTCACCTGCGGATTACTAACCTCTGTGTCCTTGTTCCGATGTTTCCAGAATCCTTGCTGGAACCCGTGTATCCTGAGAACTAGTATTCCTCCTGAGTTCAACCTGCTCGTGGCTTCATCTATAAGAGAAAAGACAAGTATCACTGAACTGTGTTGTTTGACATTGGATAATCTGAAGAGGATCTACTCACCTGGAATCCTTCTCGCACCGTAATCTTCACCGAATTCTCCCTTGAACTCTGAAAGACTCACCATTGCACTTTATTCAAGTTAATAAAGCTTTATGTTCATTCACTTACCTCTGTCTCTGTGCCTGTATCCTGACAGAAGGCTTGACCTAAAGAAAAAATAGGTGAAGAAAATGGATTCTATACAAGCCCCAGCCGCGGATACAAACCCTATGCAACCTACCGCCGCTGCTTCGAATCCCATGCAAGCCACAGCTGCCGCAGCGAACCCATTGCAACCCACCGCCAGCGCTTCCGTAAACACTGCTTCCTCTATTGCTTGCTTCGCTAGCCCACCGTCCCGCCCAGCGCCATTCTCCGGTCGGGCGGAGGATTGCAACGGATTCTTATTGCAATGTTCACTGGCTTTAGAACAACAAGCCCAACTATACCCCACCGAGCGATCGAGAGTCGCTTTCATTATCCAACAGTTATCCGGAGCGGCTTTGAGATGGGCTGAGGCATTATGGATGCTGGAATCTACAGTGATGACATCTGTTCAGGAATTTGTAAAACATTTTAAAGAAGTTTTCGGACGTCCAGTTGAGAATTCATCTGTCGGTGATCAATTGTTGCAGTTGCGCCAAGGAAAGAAGACAATTTCTGAATATTCATTAGAATTTCGCACTCTAGCCTCCAACAGTGGGTGGAACGAAAGGGCGCTCATCTCCGTTTATCGCCGTGGATTGAATCCTACCCTGCGTCTTCAGTTGGCTATTTATGATGACAGCCTGGGAATAGAGAAATTCATCCAACAGGCTATTCGTGTGCATCAAAGATCTCAGAATTGTTATCCAGATGTTCGACAGTGTCATTCTGCATCTCCTCCAGTTGTCATGAATTCTGTGTCCGAAGATCAACCAGAAGGTATGCAAATCGACACTTTCCGACTTTCCCAGGAAGAGCGCATTCGACGAAGAGAGTTGAAATTATGTATGTACTGTGGTGCCAAAGGTCATTTTAGACTTAACTGTCCCATTCGACCTGCTCGGCTGACGGTAAGCTCCGTTCAAGACAGCTCTACTGTATCAACTGCCCTCACGATTCCTGTAATCTTGAAATCTCAAAATATCTTTGTATCTGTAGCAGCTATCATCGACTCTGGATCAGCAGGGAACTTCATTTCGGGACGACTCTGTAAAGAACTCAACCTCCAGAAGATCGACACTCCCAAACTCCCGTAACCGGCGAGCTGATCAACAAGGGGTATGTCACCTCCCAGATAACACCCATTCAGTTATGGATTGAAAACATGCACCACGAAATGTTTGAACCTCTTGTTCTCCAGAATAGTCAAACAGACATAATCCTTGGTCGTCCATGGCTAATTCGTCACCAACCAACCATAAATTGGCAGTCTGGTAAGATCAACAGTTGGGGATGTCATTGCCCACTTAAGGAAAGCACACACCCTGCTCCACCAGGTGCTGAAACACAGAAAGTGCTAACAGTGAGTTCCACATCCATTGAAAGCCCCACAGAAAACCTTTCCACGAATATTCCCTCCTGTTATTCCTCGTTTTCTGACATATTTAACCCTGTTACTGCCTCCAACTTACCTCCTCATCGACCATGGGATTGCGCCATCGATCTGGTCCCCGTCGCATCGATTCCCAAAGGCCGAATCTACACCCTGTCAATTCCTGAACAAGAATCCATGCGAAAGTACATCAAAGAAGCTTTGCAACAGGGTTACATTCGTTCTTCCACATCCCCTGCTGCCGCTAGCTTCTTTTTTGTTGCCAAGAAAGATGGAGGTTTAAGACCATGTATCGACTACAGAGCCCTGAATCAAATCACCGTGAAATTCAGTTACCCACTACCTCTCATCCCAGCAGCCCTCGAACAGCTCAGGGAAGCCAAGATGTTCACCAAATTGGATTTGAGGAGTGCATACAATCTGGTCAGAATTAGAAAGGGGGATGAGTGGAAAACTGCTTTCATCACGCCTGCAGGGCATTATGAATATCTGGTCATGCCGTATGGATTGGTAAACGCTCCTTCCGTGTTCCAGAGTTTCATGGACGAGGTACTCCGGGACTTCCTGGGAAAGTTTGTGTTGGTGTATATCGATGATATTCTGATTTACTCCAAAGACCCTGTTGAACACCAACATCATGTGTCCCTGGTACTCCAAAGGCTCAGAGAATTCACCCTGTTTCTGAAAGCAGAAAAGTGTACGTTTCATCAGACCAGTGTCGAGTTCCTGGGATACCAACTTAGTGAAAGAGGAGTGGAAATGGATAAACGGAAGACTGAAGCCATCATGTCCTGGCCAACTCCTCAGTCGGTAAAAGAACTCCAGAGATTCCTCGGCTTTGCCAACTTTTACCGACGATTTATACACCAATACAGTATCTTGACAGCTCCCCTGACCTCCCTGTTAAAGGGGAAACCGAAGAAGTTACTTTGGACCCCAGAAGCGTAGTTTGCTTTTACTTCACTCAAGGCAGCATTCACCACTGCACCCTTGCTCCATCATCCAGATCCAGAGAAGATATTTGTGGTAGAAGTAGATGCCTCTACTACTGGGGTAGGAGGGATTCTGTCCCAGTATTCTGACCTTTCCTCCAAGACCACACCTTGTGCGTTCTTTTCCAAGAAATTATCTACAGCAGAAAGCAACTACGACATCGGAAATCGGGAGCTCTTGGCTGTGAAACTTGCCTTAGAAGAATGGAGGCATTGGTTGGAGGGGGCAAAACATCCATTCCTAGTACTCACCGATCACAAGAACCTCCAGTATCTGAGAGACGCTAAGAGACTTAATCCACGTCAAGCCCGATGGGCACTATTCTTCACCCGTTTCCATTTCAAAATCTCATACCGTCCAGGGTCCAAAAATACTAGAGCAGATGCCCTCTCTCGTATCCATGCTCCAGAAACTCCGATGGAGGAACCCGAAACCATCCTGCCCGAGAAGTTGTTTGTCAACCCCATCCAGTGGGAAATCAACGAGCAACTATTGGAATTGTCACGGCAACAACCCAGAATCCCAGGATGTCCCCCCGAGAAGATTTACGTACCTGAGGATTTCCGCAACTCGCTAATTGCATCAGCTCACTCCTCTGTAGGCACAGGTCATCCCGGAATAAGCAAAACTTTCTCAACTCTCCAACTCAAGTATTGGTGGCCCAACATGCAGCAGGACATCACGACATTCATACAAGGTTGTATTCCCTGCGCCATGTCCAAGGTTCCCAGGAATCTTCCAGCAGGTAAACTAGTACCACTTCCCGTCCCACATAGACCCTGGTCCCACATTGGGGTAGATTTCGTCACGGATCTTCCCATCTCTGACGGCAACACCTGTATCCTAGTGGCCATCGATCGGTTCTCCAAGGCATGCAGACTAATTCCACTGAAGGGTCTCACTACGGCTTTTGTCACTGCTGAACTACTGATGGAACATGTCTTTCGAATCTTCGGTATCCCAGAGGACATCGTGTCCGACAGAGGACCTCAATTCATCTCCCGAGTTTGGCGAGCATTCTTCACTCTTATGAACGTGACTGTAAGCCTATCATCAGGGTATCATCCACAAACAAATGGCCAAACCGAATGAAAGATCCAAGATCTAGGACGATTCTTGCGTACGTTCTGCGACTCCAACCAGAACATCTGGAGTCGTTATTTAATTTGGGCAGAGTACGCACAAAACTCCCTCAGACAATCCTCCACGCAGTTAACTCCTTTCCAGTGTGTGCTGGGTTACCAACCCCCATTGTTTCCATGGTCCGGCGAACCATCTGAAGTACCAGCGGTAAACAAATGGTTTCAAGAAAGCGAAGAAGTCTGGAATCAAACCCATCACCACCTTCAGCAAGCGGTAAATCGCCAACAACATTTCGCAGATGCTCGTCGCCGTCAAAGCCCTGAGTATCAACCCGGACAGTTAGTCTGGCTCTCCACTAAAGACATCCTTTAGTGGAGAAAGGATGGTAAACGCTCAAAACAACACCGCCTCAAATACGGAAGCCGATCTCCACGCCAGCCGTGAGACAAGTTACCCACACACACACACACACCCAGACACACACACACCCAGACACACACATACACACACACACGCACACACAATCAGGAGTAGTCTTTTGAAGTACAAACTTTTTTAAACATCTTTGTAAAATGTCTCTGATGCATTTAAAATAATATGATGTTGAAATCCTTGTGGGAATTTCAGTAGTACAAACATATCATGTAATGGACAACAGCCTTTTACAAGTAGCCTACAAACAAGCATGAACATATTCATTTTAAGTGCTTATTGCAATGCTTGATAATCGTTGACAAATGTTTATAATACTGACATAATCATGACATGACATATGAAGTAGGGTTTATGCATGTTTATGATAACTGTTATTAAGTGTCTTTCGCTCAATTATGACATTTTTAATGCAAATATGACATTGTTTGAGATGTCTTTGTTATGACAACTTGACATTACTAAGACAACACAACCTGTCATAAACATGACATAGAAGATTAATTATCAAACTTAAGAAACCACTTAGCTTTATTGGTTAACATTACATTAAACTGTCATGTGGTTGGTTTTGACATTGGCTGTCATGAAACCATTATAACTTTTTAATGACAAGTTCAACTTGTACCACTGTAGTCGAGGTCACGAAAAATATTCATGACACAGTTATAATGGCCTTATGACAGCCAATGTCAAAACCAACCACATGACAGTTTAATTTAATTTAATGTCAAGTTGTCATGACAAAGACACTGACAGGTTATGATGTATTGGTTTATGTCAAGGTGTCATAACAAAGACATCTCAAACAATGTCATATTTGCATTCAAAATGTCATTATTGAGCGAATGACACTTAATGACAGTTGTCATAAACATGCATAAACCCTACTTCATATTCATTACATATGTCATGTCATGGTTATGAAGGTGTCATGTCAGTCTTATGCACACCCCTTCAAGTAAAGTGTTACCGAAACATCCGTTCATCCATTTTGCACAGCTCAGTCTGCAGAGTCTCTATCGGGTGTTTGTCCCATCTAGTGAACTCTTGGTCTGAGAGTGGACCCCAGACTTCACAGCCGTACAGCGCGATGGGCTCTATTACTGTTTTTATTATTTTTAGCCAGATTCTGATTGGGATGTCAATTTGGATATTTCTCTTAATAGCATAAAAAGCTCTCCGTGCCTTGTCTCTCAAGTCGTTTACAGCTTTTTTAAAATTTCCTGTGTTGCTGATATTTATGCCAAGGTAAGTGTAGTCCTGCGTGTGTTCGAGCAGCATGTTGTTCAATGTAAAACTATGATGTTTGTCTTGGCGGCTGGGTCTTTTTTGGAAAATCATTACTTTTTGGGGTTAACTGACAGGGCCCATGACTGACAGAAGCTGTGCAGGAGGTCTAGATGCTGCTGTAGACCCTCTTTAGTGGGAGACAGCAGCACCAGATCATCAGCGAACAGAAGGCATCTGACTTCAGTGTCCAGTAGAGTAAGGCCAGGTGCTGCAGACTGATCCAGAGCCCTCGCTAGCTCATTTATGTAGATGTTGAAGAGCGTGGGACTTAAGCTGCAGCCCTGTCTCACTCCACGACTCTGAGGGAGGAAGTCTGTGTGTTTGTTACCAATTTTAACTGCAAATTTGTTGTTTGTGTACATAGATTTGATGATGTCATATGTTTTTCCTCCAATGCCGCAATGGATTAATTGAAGAAAAAGACCTTCATGCCAAATGGAGTCAAAAGCTTTTTTGAAGTCAACAAAGCATGAGAAAATTTTACTTTTGTTTTGGTTGATTTGCTTATCGACTAAGGTATGGAGAGTGTATATGTGGTCTGATGTGCGATATTTTGGTTGGAAGCCAATTTGACACTTGTTTAGAACATTTCTGTCACTGAGAAAATGGGCTAGTCTGCCGTTTAGGATGTTGCAGAAAAGTTTGCCTAGGTTGCTGTTTACACATATACCACGGTAGTTATTAGGGTCAAATCTGTCTCTGTTTTTAAAGATTGGGGTAATAAGTCCTTTGTTCCAAATGTTGGGGAATATACCTAAACTCAGGATGATATTGAAGAGCTTGAGAATGGCTAATTTGAATTTGTGGTCTGTGTATTTAATCATTTCATTTAGGATGCCATCGACACCACAGGTTTTTTGCAATTTCAGGGTTTGGATTCTGTCTAATAGTTCGGTTAGTGTTATTGGGGAGTCTAAGGGGTTCTGGTAGTCTTTGATGGTTGATTCTAAATCCCTTAGTTTGTCATAAAGGGCATTTTGTTCCTGATTTTTGTTTACATTATTAAAGAGGTTGGAGAAGTGGTTTACCCAAACATCTCCATTCTGGATAGCTAGTTCTGGATGGTAGGGTTTGTTAAGTGTGTTCCAATGTTTCCAGAACTGGTCGGATTCTAAGGATTCTTCAATTTCCCTGAGTTGACTTTTTGTGTTTTGTTCTTTTTTCTTTCTTAAAGTATTCCTATATTGTTTCAGTTTTTCGTGATAGAGATGACGGATGTTCTCATTGTCAGCATCTCTGTGTTTCTGGTTGGATAGGATTCCTAATTCTTTCCTAAGTTTTTTGCAGTCATTGTCAAACCATTTCTCAGTGGCATGTGGTCTTTTTGGTTTTATTTTTGTGGTTTTTAGGTTGGATAATGTTGCTGATACCTCAAATATTCTGTTCAGCTTGTCTACTGCTAGGTTTGTACCTTCACTATTGTGCGGGAAAGGAGTGGCAGGGAATTGATCTAATAAGGCTTGAATTTGCGGTTGACTAATTGTACTTAGATATGTATCTTTACTGTTTTGTTTTCATCTATACATGTTTCTAAGTGAGTGGAGCTGGGCTTGTTTAGATGCTTCTTGGTTGGGCATTGCTCTGTTTTACCCTCTGGGGACCAAGGTGTTTTTGGGGTCCTTGGGATATTTTGACATGGACTGACATTAGTGCTTTTGTCAGTTATTTATAAACATGTTAATGGCAAAGGTGTAAATTCACTCTATATAGCACACACAGGGCTACCATAATATGTGAGCAACATGTATGTACATGTTTGTATTTTTGAGAGAATATTGTTTATGCATGGTCATTGAAAAAACTAAAAATTAAAGTTTCTGAAATAAGGCCACAAAACACATACTAAATATGTGTCCACAAGACTTTTGACTAATGGATGTTGTCGCCTAGAGTTTTTGCTACAAAATGATCTGAAAATCATCCTGTCTAATCATTCACATAACACAATAGATTGATTAAAATTGTGAAAAAAAAAAAATTTGTTTGCCAAGGCAATATGCGAATGGGCGTCAACGGCCCAACCCCCTCATGGATAATTATTTGGTTTACACCTGACACACCAGACAAAGACCTGCATAGTAATGAGCCTTTCATTCAGGTGTGAGAAAGAATGCAAGGACAATATATATATATATATATATATATATATATATATATATATATACATACATACATACATACAGACACACACACACACACACATATATATATATATATATAAAATACAAATATAAATGAAAGTTAAAAGCACATTTTTAGTCATACCTGGAAACAAATCCTGTTCAAACAGAATTCTACAGAATTGGTTCATAGTTAGAGTTGGAAACATCTTAAAAAGAAAATGGTATTTTCCCATAAATGTATTAGTAGGCCAATACATTTTATCATACATATTTTAAAGTTAATGATTCATTATTTTGATATAGCTTGCATTGGAACAAACACTATAACATCTTAGTTGATTAGTTTATTGACAAAACATACTATATATTTAACATATGAGCAAAAACTGCTAACAAAAGCTTATTTGATGTCTATTTTAGAGTTAAAAATTTATAATCTATCCAAAACTAGTCAACGAAATGTTGTCTTTTATTTCGTCTGTAACAGTGCGTATAGCCCCGTTCACACTACAAGCGACAAAGCGACACGATACCATTCATTTCAATGGGGAGCTGGCGATTTCCGGCGACAGCGACCGTTGGCCACCGGATGGGGCGTGTCTGGCGACGCGACAAAGTTGAGATCTGTTTAACTTTATGCAAATGGAGAGCGACTTTCGGGAGCGACAAACAATAGGAGCGGAGCGCGTATGATCCTTCTCCACATCATTGGATGTCATTCATAAAGGCAACCAGTAGTGGGAACTCCCACTAGCGACCTCATCGCCGGCCACTGGCGACATGCAGCGACAAAGTCGCTTGTAGTGTGAACGGGGCTTATCTGTGCGTTCATTCATTCATTCATTCATTCATTCACACACACACACACACACACACACACACACACAGACACAGAGACACAGAAACATTATTCAAATTTAAATAGTATGCTATTTTTGCGTTTACAGACACTAACGTTATTCTATATCGCGATTAGAACAAAGCACAAGAATAAAACACTTACAGTTCAGCTCGCTCCTCGAAGTGAAAATAAATCAGCACTTGTACTGAGGTAAATGTCCCAGGATTATTCCTCACAGCCGCGCAAGACGACAGTACATTAATCTGACTAAATATAGTGTGTTTACAGAGTTTATGCGAGCGTTTACACGTCTCAATGTGTTGCTTCAGATCATTAGCGTTTGAATAGCGCGCGCTCTCCGTGGGCGTGTCACATTAGCGGAATAATGAGCTGAGAGGAAGATAATTAAAACGGCTCACACCTCTCTCTTTTTATATAGATGACATAAACGGAGAATATTTATTTTAGTTTTGAATCAGATCATGTAAAAGTACAAACTTAAATGATCATAAGCATATATTGCTCATGTCTGGGTGAATAGTATTCGCTGAGTTGTGTTTAAGTTTAGAGATGTGCTCAAGAAAAAAGTTCACGGAGACGGAGAGGCAGAAAGCACACCCTGTTTATTTTCTTTATTTTACAAAAGCACAATATTTTATTTCGATTGTATGTGGGCACATAAAAAAGTAGACATTTAACAGTGTATTTTCTCACATTTCTTAACTCTGTATGACCAGAAATGATGGTAGTACTTTGATTTCTGAGTTGAAATCTGGGTTTCTGCTTTTCAGGCCAAAGGTAGATGATCTCAGGCCTTGGATGTTCCAACATGAAATGATAAAGGCTTTGTTATCCATGAGGTCATAATTTTGCAGATGAGGTTGAGCATCTGACGGATGTCTCTTAGCTCTGTTGATGTGGCCTGCACTGGTGCTGTTGTGGATGTTCTGCTCACTATCTGAGCGTAGCTGTGTCTGCCCGGGGCCTGCGGGGTATGAGGAGGGCAGGGGGTCGGCAGGAGGGGCTTTGGCCTGGCCTGATGCACTGGACGTGAGGGTGTGAGGGCTGGAAGAAGATGCACTGTTGGTTGTGATGGTCTCAGCATGTGAGAGTGCTGTTGTCTTGATGGAAGTCTTCTGGATGTTCTCTCTGGGGGTACACTGTGCTTTCTTACAGGTCTGGGTGGAGGTTGTTGGGCTCTGTTGCTCCTGGGGGTGCTGTTGTGGTTCCGACTCAGGGCCACATCTTTTAGCGTCCTGGCGAAGACAGGAACAGCTGTCTTGTACAGATGGACATGGTCGTAGAGGCATGTGGGGTCCAGGGTGGGGTGGTGTGCCAGGTGCACATCGGGTTTAAGTGCACAGGAGCGGGAGAGGTGGGCGTTCACCCGCTGGATAGTGTCAGGGTGGAAGTCTTTTCTGGGCAGCAGTGTGGAGATGGTAATTTTAGCATTTGGGAAGGTGGTTGAGGCCTTTTCAATCACTGTTTGTAGTGATATAGCCACCCTGTCCTGTTGGGCTCTCAGATCGTTTGTGCCGGTGTGGATTATTACATGGCTTGGGGATCCCAGTTTGTCAACACTTAGCCATTTGAGTGCGCTCTGAGTGTTCGGACACCAGAGTTTGGCCACTCTGTGTTTGGGAAAAAGCTTATTTTCATCAATAAATTTCCCGTTTGAATCAATTAAAAGAGCGACTTACGGTCGTAGTGTTCCTCTCTCTGTCTCTCTCTTGGATCTAATTGCTTTATTGGCATGGCTGGTACAGTGGTCTGTAGCACGGGGGTACCACAAGGAACAGTATTGGCGCCCTTCCTTTTCCCCCTCTACACTGCACTTCGCCTGCAGCACCTCAGACTGCTGCCTCCAGAAGTTCTCTGATGACTCTGCCGTCGTTGGTCTCATCTCTGATGGGGATGACAGACTGTACAGGACACTGAATCAGGACTTTGTGGACTGCTGCAATCTAAACCAGCTCCTTATCAATGCAGCAGAGACTAAGACATACAAATACTCAAATATTATAACATAAATAAAATTTAAATGTACAAATGAAATTAATTGTACAAGTGAACAGTGTAACAGATTAGAATATCTGTGAACATTCGATACCACAGTGTTTTAACACACACACACACACACACACGCGCGTGCGCGCGCACACACACACACACACACACACACACACACACGCGCGTGCGCGCGCACACACACACACACACACACTCACACGCGCACGCGCGCGCACACACACACACTCTGGACACACTGTGGGAAATGCAGAGAGAGAATATATCTGTGAAGAACATTCTGCTACAGTTACAAGTGCATGCACATAATGGAGATAACTATTAGTGTTTGTTCTTAGCTAACAGTTATTTACTTATTGTTATGTAGATTCTTACCCGTTTCATACCAATTAGTTATTGAAATTTGATGTTTTTTGTTTGAAATAAATGATAAATGATCTACTTTTCCTTATCCTTGGTCATATTTATCTAAGCATATTTTGGCATCTTTGTATAGTCTCACCTAACACAGATATGTAAGGGTTAATGCCCGACGAGGTGTCCGTTGTAAGGTTTTAATGGACGACGGCGAGGTGTAAACCGGCCGACGCGCAGCGGAGGATGCCTCCGCCGAAGTCCATTCAAACCTTACAACGGACACCTCGAAGGGCATTAACCCGCTTATACCATGGTCACTTGCCAAATAAAACATTTTTAAAACATTAGTTTATATTTTAATTAGGCTAAATCTCTAGTTTTAACAAATAATAACTTGCCTGACAGTTTATTTAGCAACCGGAGATATTTATAGTCCGCTTAGCATGTAGAACGCTTCAGGTTCAAAAATGCATTTTTTTTTATTGTTAACGGATACTTTGACTGCCTGTTGCTATGGTTACTCACAGCTGTTGTAGGCAGCGCATTTATTTATTCATTTTGAACGGTAAACAGGCAGTTTCACCAGAACTCCTTTACTAGGTGTCCTCTATCACTTTTTAACGGACACCCTGCAGCCAATCAGAATCGAGTATTAACCCAGACCATGGTATAAATATTTTTAAATTACAATTATAACTTGTGATAGTCAAAAACGTATGAGGTGAAATGCGTGTTATACAGTGTTCATATATAGTTCAGCCTATATGCAGCCATTGAGTACTATAGCCGTCTAGTGGCTACTGATATTATTGTGTTTTTGTTCATTCAATACCAATATAAGACACCAGATGCCACCAAAGTCACTTCATCTTTAGGTTTTAGATCTCTGAACTTAGTGGAAGGATATTTTTAATGATAATGGAGTGTGTGTGTGTGTGTGTGTTCACTGAGTCTGTACATGGTCAGTGTGTGTGTGTGTGTGTGTGTGTGTGTTCACTGAGTCTGTGCATGGTCAGTGTGTGTGTGTGTGTGTGTGTGTGTTCACTGAGTCTGTACATGGTCAGTGTGTGTGTGTGTGTGTGTGTGTGTGTGTGTGTGTTGTTGTGTGTGTGTGTGTGCTCAGTGTGTTTTCACTGAGTCTGTACATGCTCAGTGTGTGTGTGTGTGTGTGTGTGTGTGTGTGTGAGCTTTTAAAGGTAAACTGAGAAGTCAACGGTATTCGAATGCATTTCTATGCAAATGATTATATTCAAACATGGACACATAAGGGTTAATCATTGGTTAATTGTATATAAACTCTTCTTGTGTTCCACAGATGCTGTGATAAAGCGGTCTTCAAGCTCTAGCGTGTCTGAAGCTCAAGCTCTCGGCTGCAGAACATGAGTCGTCCTCAGAGAAGTGATCGTCCACTGGAAGATGAAGACGTGACACTCAAACTCTTCTGTTTCTGAGGGTCAGACGTCTGGAAATCAGGCATTATTCACTCATGCACAGTTTCTGTCACTTTTATTTATTCAGAAAATTGCATTGTGATGCTTATTTATTTAGTGATGTAATATTCATAGTGTACTTTACAGTAATACAGGTGTAACTGAAAAGTTCTACAAAAACATTATAAATATAGCTCTGCCATTGCATTTCACTGATCTTTGTGTATTTTGTTCAAGAGATTATTTATGCTGCTGTACTTTTTAATGCACTCATGTATTTATTTTGTAATTAACACAAAAATATACTATACTGATAATTAGTCTGGCTGCAAGTGAACTAATCATTAACACTCTTGAAGTATACTGATAATTAGTCTGGCTTCAAGTGAACTAATCATTAACACTCTTGAAGTGTACTGATAATTAGTCTGGCTTCAAGTGAACTAATCATTAACACTCTTGAAGTGTACTGATAATTAGTCTGGCTGCAAGTGAACTAATCATTAACACTCTTGAAGTATACTGATAATTAGTCTGGCTTCAAGTGAACTAATCATTAACACTCTTGAAGTATACTGATAATTAGTCTGGCTTCAAGTATACTAATCATTAACACTCTTGAAGTATACTGATAATTAGTCTGGCTTCAAGTATACTAATCAGTAACACTCTTGAAGTGTACTGATAATTAGTCTGGCTGCAAGTGAACTAATCATTAACACTCTTGAAGTGTACTGATAATTAGTCTGGCTGCAAGTGAACTAATCATTAACACTCTTGAAGTATACTGATAATTAGTCTGGCTTCAAGTATACTAATCATTAACACTCTTGAAGTATACTGATAATTAGTCTGGCTTCAAGTATACTAATCAGTAACACTCTTGAAGTGTACTGATAATTAGTCTGGCTGCAAGTGAACTAATCATTAACACTCTTGAAGTATACTGATAATTAGTCTGGCTGCAAGTATACTATTCATTAACACTCTTGAAGTATACTGATAATTAGTCTGGCTTCAAGTATACTAATCATTAACACTCTTGAAGTATACTGATAATTAGTCTGGCTTCAAGTGAACTAATCATTAACACTCTTGAAGTATACTGATAATTAGTCTGGCTTCAAGTATACTAATCATTAACACTCTTGAAGTGTACTGATAATTAGTCTGGCTTCAAGTGAACTAATCATTAACACTCTTGAAGTGTACTGATAATTAGTCTGGCTGCAAGTGAACTAATCATTAACACTCTTGAAGTATACTGATAATTAGTCTGGCTTCAAGTGAACTAATCATTAACACTCTTGAAGTATACTGATAATTAGTCTGGCTTCAAGTATACTAATCATTAACACTCTTGAAGTATACTGATAATTAGTCTGGCTTCAAGTATACTAATCAGTAACACTCTTGAAGTGTACTGATAATTAGTCTGGCTGCAAGTGAACTAATCATTAACACTCTTGAAGTGTACTGATAATTAGTCTGGCTGCAAGTGAACTAATCATTAACACTCTTGAAGTATACTGATAATTAGTCTGGCTTCAAGTATACTAATCATTAACACTCTTGAAGTATACTGATAATTAGTCTGGCTTCAAGTATACTAATCAGTAACACTCTTGAAGTGTACTGATAATTAGTCTGGCTGCAAGTGAACTAATCATTAACACTCTTGAAGTATACTGATAATTAGTCTGGCTGCAAGTATACTATTCATTAACACTCTTGAAGTATACTGATAATTAGTCTGGCTGCAAGTGAACTAATAGTTAACACTCTTGAAGTATACTGATAATTAGTCTGGCTGCAAGTATACTATTCATTAACACTCTTGAAGTATACTGATAATTAGTCTGGCTGCAAGTGAACTAATCATTAACACTCTTGAAGTGTACTGATAATTAGTCTGGCTTCAAGTATACTAATCATTAACACTCTTGAAGTGTACTGATAATTAGTCTGGCTGCAACTGAACTAATAGTTAACACTATTGAAGTGTACTGATAATTAGTCTGGCTTCAAGTATACTAATCATTAATACTCTTGAAGTATACTGATAATTAGTCTGGCTTCAAGTATACTAATCAGTAACACTCTTGAAGTGTACTGATAATTAGTCTGGCTGCAAGTGAACTAATCATTAACACTCTTGAAGTATACTGATAATTAGTCTGGCTGCAACTGAACTAATCATTAACACTCTTGAAGTGTACTGATAATTAGTCTGGCTTCAAGTATACTAATCATTAACACTCTTGAAGTATACTGATAATTAGTCTGGCTACAAGTATACAAGTATACTAATCATTAACACTCTTGAAGTATACTGATAATTAGTCTGGCTACAAGTATACTAATCATTAACACTCTTGAAGTATACTGATAATTAGTCTGGCTTCAAGTATACTATCATTAACACTCTTGAAGTTTACTGATAATTAGTCTGGCTTCAAGTATACTAATCATTAACACTCTTGAAGTATACTGATAATTAGTCTGGCTGCAAGTGAACTAATCATTAACACTCTTGAAGTATACTGATAATTAGTCTGGCTTCAAGTATACTAATCATTAACACTCTTGAAGTATACTGATAATTAGTCTGGCTTCAAGTATACTAATCAGTAACACTCTTGAAGTGTACTGATAATTAGTCTGGCTGCAAGTGAACTAATCATTAACACTCTTGAAGTATACTGATAATTAGTCTGGCTGCAAGTATACTAATCATTAACACTCTTGAAGTATACTGATAATTAGTCTGGCTGCAAGTGAACTAATAGTTAACACTATTGATGTATACTGATAATTAGTCTGGCTTCAAGTGAACTAATCATTAACACTCTTGAAGTGTACTGATAATTAGTCTGGCTGCAACTGAACTAATAGTTAACACTCTTGAAGTATACAGAGGCCGTTTCCGTCACGTCTGCCGATCCAGAGGCCGTTCCCGTATAATTATCAGTATACTTCAAGAGTGTTAATGATTAGTATACTTGAAGCCAGACTAATTATCAGTATACTTCAAGAGTGTTAACTATTAGTTCACTTGCAGCCAGACTAATTATCAGTATACTTCAAGAGTGTTAATGAATAGTATACTTGCAGCCAGACTAATTATCAGTATACTTCAAGAGTGTTAACTATTAGTTCACTTGCAGCCAGACTAATTATCAGTATACTTCAAGAGTGTTAATGAATAGTATACTTGCAGCCAGACTAATTATCAGTATACTTCAAGAGTGTTAATGATTAGTTCACTTGAAGCCAGACTAATTATCAGTATACTTCAAGAGTGTTAATGATTAGTTCACTTGCAGCCAGACTAATTATCAGTATAGTATATTTTTGTGTTAATTACAAAATAAATACATGAGTGCATTAAAAAGTACAGCAGCATAAATAATCTCTTAAACAAAATACACAAAGATCAGTGAAATGCAATGGCAGAGCTATATTTATAATGTTTTTGTAGAACTTTTCAGTTACACCTGTATTACTGTAAAGTACACTATGAATATTACATCACTAAATAAATAAGCATCACAATGCAATTTTCTGAATAAATAAAAGTGACAGAAACTGTGCATGAGTGAATAATGCCTGATTTCCAGACGTCTGACTCTCAGAAACAGAAGAGTTTGAGTGTCACGTCTTCATCTTTCAGTGGACGATCACTTCTCTGAGGGTCTAAAGAGACAATAATGCAAGTCAGGAAGTAGATGTGTGAAATTAACTCTAAATAGCTGGAAACACTATACACACAGGCGTAACTATCGGTAAGCGGGTACGTGGCTGCTTACATCTGGATCGGCAAACGTGACGGGAACGGCCTCTGGATCGGCAGACATGACGGGAACGGCCTCTGGATCGGCAGACGTGACGGGAACGGTCTCTGGATCGGCAGACGTGACGGGAACGGTCTCTGGATCGGCAGACGTGACGGGAACGGCCTCTGGATCGGCAGACGTGACGGGAACGGCCTCTGGATCGGCAGACGTGACGGGAACGGCCTCTGGATCGGCAGACGTGACGGGAACGGCCTCTGGATCGGCAGACGTGACGGGAACGGCCTCTGGATCGGCAGACGTGACGGGAACGGTCTCTGGATCGACAGACGTGACGGGAACGATCTCTGGATCGGCAGACGTGACGGGAACGGTCTCTGGATCGGCAGACGTGACGGGAACGGTCTCTGGATCGGCAGACGTGACGGGAACGGCCTCTGGATCGGCAGACGTGACGGGAACGGCCTCTGGATCGGCAGACGTGACGGGAACGGCCTCTGGATCGGCAGACGTGACGGGAACGGCCTCTGGATCGGCAGACGTGACGGGAACGGCCTCTGGATCGGCAGACGTGACGGGAACGGCCTCTGGATCGGCTGACGTGACGGGAACGGCCTCTGGATCGGCAGACGTGACGGGAACGGCCTCTGGATCGGCAGACGTGACGGGAACGGCCTCTGGATCGGCAGACGTGACGGGAACGGCCTCTGGATCGGCAGACGTGACGGGAACGGCCTCTGGATCGGCAGACGTGACGGGAACGGCCTCTGGATCGGCTGACGTGACGGGAACGGCCTCTGGATCGGCAGACGTGACGGGAACGGCCTCTGGATCGGCAGACGTGACGGGAACGGCCTCTGGATCGGCTGACGTGACGGAAACGGCCTCTGGATCGGCAGACGTGACGGGAACGGCCTCTGGATCGGCAGACGTGACGGGAACGGCCTCTGGATCGGCAGACGTGACGGGAACGGCCTCTGGATCGGCAGACGTGACGGGAACGGTCTCTGGATCGGCAGACGTGACGGGAACGGCCTCTGGATCGGCAGACGTGACGGGAACGGCCTCTGGATCGGCAGACGTGACGGGAACGGCCTCTGGATCGGCAGACGTGACGGGAACGGCCTCTGGATCGGCAGACGTGACGGGAACGGCCTCTGGATCGGCAGACGTGACGGGAACGGTCTCTGGATCGGCAGACGTGACGGGAACGGCCTCTGGATCGGCAGACGTGACGGGAACGGCCTCTGGATCGGCAGACGTGACGGGAACGGCCTCTGGATCGGCAGACGTGACGGGAACGGCCTCTGGATCGGCAGACGTGACGGGAACGGCCTCTGGATCGGCAGACGTGACGGGAACGGTCTCTGGATCGACAGACGTGACGGGAACGATCTCTGGATCGGCAGACGTGACGGGAACGGTCTCTGGATCGGCAGACGTGACGGGAACGGCCTCTGGATCGGCAGACGTGACGGGAACGGCCTCTGGATCGGCAGACGTGACGGGAACGGCCTCTGGATCGGCAGATGTGACGGGAACGGCCTCTGGATCGGCAGACGTGACGGAAACGGCCTCTGGATCGGCAGTCGGGTCCTCCGGGACCACTGGACTTGAGACCCCCGAACCACGTAATGCACACAAGAAAAGGTAAGATCCAAGCGCAGTTTATTAGGGTAATCCGTACTCACAATCCAGACAGGCAAACGGTCAAAATCCAGAAATTGCAGTCCAAAAACAAGAAACAATCAAGAGTGGAACAGGGAAGTGCAACAAGACAATAAACAAGGAATCCACAATGAACTCAGAAACAGACAGGGTAGAAATAGCCAGGTGCAAACGATGTGAGTGGGAACAGCTGTGTGCAATGATCAGATGATGAGTACAGGCAAAGGGTTAAGGGAATTGCAGTTCATGATGAGTTAGTGACGATAAGGGAGAGAGACCTCTAGTGGACACCCAGGGAACCCCAAACCAGTTGTACTTACAAAGCACTAAATGGTTTAGCTCCCAGTACTTGAGTGAGCTTTTAAAGCATTATAGTCCTTCACGTCTATTACGATCTCAAAATTCCGGCCAGTTGATAATACCTAGAATATCTAAATCGACTGCTGGAGATCCAGCAGTCGATTTAGGAGATCCTTTTCCTATTTAGCACCAAAACTTTGGAACAGTCTTCCTACCATTGTCCGGGAAGCAGACACACTCTGTCAGTTCAAAGCTAGACTAAAAACACATCTCTTTGACCTAGCATACACATAATACATTATAGACTTCTATAATTCAATGTTAGGCTGCATAGATTAGGTCAGCCGGAACTGGGAACACTTCCCTTAAATCCAGATGTACTCGCTACATCATAAGAAGAATGGCATCATCTACGCTAATATTAGTGTCTTTGTTTATCCCGAGGTTTTCCCACAGCCTGCCGGATCCAGGCTGTTTCCACACACACACAGACAGACAGACAGACACACACACACACACACACACACACACACACACACACACGCAGTGCTGAAGTGTCACTAGCCTCTCCCTATGGAGGATCCTTTTCCACTCTACAAATAAAGCGTTGTGAAAATTATACCTATACCTACCCGAAGTGATAAAATAAAATAAAATTCTGCATCAAAATGTATAGGCAAGACAAGTAGTTTGTTTAGGCATGGTTTGTAGGGAATTACAAACCTGCACACATATATTCAAAAGCACATAACTATAGAAACAATTCTTAATGCTCATGTGAACGCCATCAGCGTTTATCACAGGTTCGCGTTTAAAGTCTGTTTAGAGAGAACGCCGTCGTCTTAGCGGCCCCTAATTTAATAACACCAAGTGGGTAACACTTTAGAATACGGTTCCTTCGTTAATGAATAACTACACAGGAACAAATGAGTAACACAATATTAACAATCTAGTAACTATTATTAACTAACAAGAAATTCTGATTAACGAATTAGTAAGTAATAGCGCACAGATGAAAGTGGTAGTTCACTATTAACTAATCAATAACTACAATTTTTTTAATGCTTCCCAGAGAACCACTGAAGAAGATTAATAGTTCATGCAAAACTAATCAATAACTAATGCAGGACAAATGACTAGCACTACATTAACATTAATAATTCCTACTGTAAACAAATACACAAGGTTTATCAATATGTAATAGCATAGCAGACTTATGATTTGGGAAATAATTAGCCTATGCTCTCTCCTAGAGAACTATTTATCAACTGAATAATTTAAAAAAAAATGGCTTTTTAAATGCAGTTGTCGGGACCTTACTTGTCCTGTAGTGATTCAATGCCAGTCCAGAGGAATGCCAGAAAATTGGCCAGAGTCACGGTGACGGCTGGAACATATTGAGTTATCGGCCATCCAAATACCATATACAGTGATTTTATTATTTAACCTATACCTCAAAAAAAAAAAAAAAAAAAAAAGATTTTATTAATGTCTCCTACCTCATATGTGTGTGCAAATATCTTGTGAAGGATTAGAAGATTCTACACTTTAGGATTGGCTTTTCATGTAAGAATCATGGTAACTAACTAGTAATGACTCAAGTGTTACTACATACTTCTAAAGGAATTACTCATTATTTGGATCCGTATTCTAAAGTGAAGATCATGGTAACTAACTAGGAATTACTCAAGTGTTACTACATACTTCTAAAGGAATTTACTATCTAAAACTTCACCAAAAACCTCAAAAGCTTAAAATAATTAGTAATTCCTTTAGAAGTATGTAGTAACACTTGAGTAATTACTAGTTATTTACCATGATCTTCACTTTAGAATACGGATCCAAATAATTAGTCATTCCTTTAGAAGTATGTAGTAACACTTGAGTCATTACTAGTTAGTTACCATGATTCTTACAGTAGTTCTCTGGGAAGCATTAAAAAAAAGTAGTTATTGATTAGTTAATAGTGAACTACCACTTTCATCTGTGCACTATTACTTACTAATTTGTTAATAAGAATTTCTTGTTAGTTAATAGTAGTTACTAGATTGTTAATATTGTGTTACTCATTTGTTCCTGTGTAGTTAAGCATTAACGAAGGAACCGTATTCTAAAGTGTTACCGAAGATTCTACACTTTAGGATTTTCATGTAAGAATCATGGTAACTAACTAGTAATTACTCAAGTGTTACTACATAGTTCTAAAGGAATAACAAATTATTTGGATCCGTATTCTAAAGTGAAGATCATGGTAACTAACTAGTAATGACTCAAGTGTTACTACATACTTCTATGGTTATTACTATCTAAAACTTCACCAAAAACCTCAAAAGCTTAAAAGAATTAGTAATTCCTTTAGAAGTATGTAGTAACACTTGAGTAATTACTAGTTAGTTACCGTGATCTTCACTTTAGAATACGGATCCAAATAATTAGTAATTCATTTAGAAGTATGTAGTAACACTTGAGTAATTACTAGTTAGTTACCATGATCTTCACTTTAGAATACGGATCCAAATAATTAGTAATTCATTTAGAAGTATGTAGTAACACTTGAGTCATTACTAGTTAGTTACCATGATTCTTACAGTTGTTCTCTGGGAAGCATTAAAAAAAAGTAGTTATTGATTAGTTAATAGTGAACTACCACTTTCATCTGTGCACTATTACTTACTAATTTGTTAATAAGAATTTCTTGTTAGTTAATAGTAGTTACTAGATTGTTAATATTGTGTTACTCATTTGTTCCTGTGTAGATATTCATTAACGAAGGAACCGTATTCTAAAGTGTTACCCAAAAAGTGAATCAATCCAAACTAACTTTAGCTGGAAACAACATTATTCAAGAACCGCTATAAAACCAAACCATTCTCTGTTACCTTAAATTATATGTTTATCTCTGTAAAGCTGCTGTGAAACAATCTACATTGTTAAAAGCGCTATATAAATGAGGATGACTTGACTTGACTTGACTTGACATGCAGGCTCTGTCGATATCTCCATCCTGCTTAGACTTTGCCCCAGGAATGGTGAAAGTGATTTTGCATCCTCCTCCTGATTACCTGCCTAAGGTACCATTCTCGGCTGTACATCCGGTCACTCTTGAGGCCATTCACAACGGAGCAGGAGAGATCTCACAGACTATGTCCAGCAGTAACGTGCGGTGAAATCTTGTCATGGGTAGGCTGTGACCTATCAATGTGGCATATATGTTCATATATTCATTCAATTAATGTAGCAACCTCAAGTTCATATCAGGCATCATCACATCGCTGCCTGCCAGTGTTTGGAATAACGCCGTTTAAAAGAACGGCGTTAGGTAACGACGTTATTTTTTCAGTAACGGGGTAATCTAACTAATTACTTTTCCCGTCGTTACAACACCGTTAACGTTACTGGACGTTAAATGCGATGCGTTACCACGGGCGTCAGGTTGGTTTGAAATGTGCTGGGGACAGAGACGCATTCGGAAGTGCATTTTCAGAAATGCTGGGTAGCCTACAAACTGTGGAGCCTCTCTGCTCAACCCGTCAATAAATCCATCGATCCACATTTATTGTTTGAGTTCATGAATGGTCTAGTGGTAGAACTTTTGCCAAGCGTGTCAGAGGTTACAGGTTCTAATCCTCGCTCGAATAGGTTTTTTTTTTCTCTCATCAAAACTGAATATGTTCATCAGTGGTTACAGTCTATATCAAGCAGAGACACGGGACGGTTGAGTGCATTTTATTTTGTGATTTTACCGGAATGAATAGTCTCTCCACAACAGCGATAGATTGAAGAGCGTGTCCGAGTGAATACTGCGCGCGCGCCACAAGAGAACAAATGCAGCCGCGGCAATGAGCGCTCAGCTTGAGGTCAAAACCAAAACATCTCTTATTTAATAGCGAACTAAATGAATGCTCTGCTAGTTAACTGGAGATGTTTTATTTATTTGTTTCTAAAACTGGTGGGTACAAAATGACTCGTGACAAAATCGCGAGTGCGTTTTTGTGCGTTACTATGTATTGATTGAATAAACTGTGTAATCCGAACGCACCCCTGGCTCACACAGCTAGTGAGGAGGTGGGTTAATAAGTGCAGTGAAGTGAAGTGAAGTGCAGGATAAACCTCTTGCTGTCTGTCGTGTCGACGTGCAATAAATATAGAAAGTTATGTACAAACACCTGTCTGTTCTACTCATTTCAACTGACTTGTGAAAACTGCTAAAAAAAATCAAAATTCTTTGACATATAGCAACTTTTTTTTTTTAACAGTAACGCAAATAGTTACTTTCCCTGGTAACGAGTTACTTTTATTATAGAGTAATTCAGTTACTAACTCAGTTACTTTTTGGAACAAGTAGTGAGTAACTATAACTAATTACTTTTTTAAAGTAACGTTCCCAACACTGCTGCCTGCATACAGCAAAGTCAGTCATATGTGAGGCTAATGCACAATCAAATCTAATAATCAAATTAATGAACACATATATCTTATGACTTAGGCTATACAACAAACAAATGTTTTATGCGGGACACAAAGGGAGGCAGCGCCGGCGCGGTGTCAGCGAACCGACAAGCACCTATCACTCCTTCAAAATGCGCAAACGCGCACAGACAGCCACACACACACACACACACACACTATTGGTCTGTGACGGCGCACCAGGATTTGAATAGGCTACAGTCAGAAAACATTGTGTCAGCAGTACAGCTTTAAAGTACAAAAACAGCTTATTCGCTCCTACAAACTGCGCTATGTGCACACACATCGACACGCAATGAGCGTCTGGCGACGGCACACCAGGATTAAAAAGAGAACTACAAAACAGCATTTTTAACCCTTACGAAATGCACCATAATCGCACAGATAGACATACAGTACAAATGTGGCTGAGGTGACAGCGCACCAGGGTATGGAAGAGAGAACCTTTTGGTGTCAGCGCACAGCAGGCCTACGTTAGCCCACCATCAGACAACACACACAAGACAATATAAGGGTTTTAAAAATAATAAATAAATGAATAATTTACGTTTTAAAGGGGGTGCTTACTTTTTTTACTCTTTTTTTTCTTCATAGGACAATGTTGAAAATCTTTTTAATAATACATATCCATAATATCCAAATATCCAACGGTTCACAGCCGTCGAGCTAGGTTGACAGCATCGCCGGCGCCGCTAGATGCTAGTAGTGGGAAGCACGGAGTGAGTGAGAGCGAGTGGATCACGTGACATGAAGCAAGCTCAGTCTCTGCCTCAAAGTTGATAATTCAAGACAGCATGAGAACTGACTGCGCATGCGCAAATCTACGTAAACTACGTTCTATGGACCAAAGAGGCACTGCTAACCTCTGCCTCAACGGCCATGGCCTTGAATTTTCTGCATGAAACAAGGGTTTTTGGGAGCAAACAATGGCAAAAAGAGTATGTTATATGTGTATTTCTGAACATTTTTGTTACAAAAATTTATATTTGGAATAAAATAAATGCAATTAATAATGTGGTGAATTAATAAAGCTCTTGGAATTAATAAATGTAATGTCAACATTTCCTTTGGTGAGGCACTGCCTAATGCCTGATGTCCAGTCCATGCTCTTCAGACTTACGTCCACCGCACCAATCAGTGGCGTAAATCAGAGCAACTATTCAGTTGTTCAGTTGTAATGAGAGATTGAATATAATGGGTTAAATGTTCGTTGACTGCTCGTAGGTTGGAAAGTTGGCCTTGAAAATCCTTTAGTATCTCACTCTGGTATGCATAGGCTGTCTGGAGCTGTGATACCTCTGCTGGATTCATTTCAGGCGAAGTATTCTGTAATGAACTCAGACTGGACGTTTGTTGAGAATCCATATGCAGAAGTTTTATTGAAGCAGAAAATCCAAAACGACAGGCAAAGCAATGGTCAAAGATGCAGGCTGGGTTCAGTGAACAAAAATAGGCAGTCCAAGTAAGCAACCAAGGCAAAAACAGTAATCCAAAAACGTGATATCCAAAAGGCAGGCAAAAGGTCATAACAAGAGGCAAAAACAATAGCAATGGAGAAAACGCTCAGTAAGGCAGGAAAAACTGGCAATACTTCGCAAAGTGTTAGTGGAAAGCATGGCTCTTTATATCTACCAAACAGGAAGTGACTGTAGAAGAAATTGAGTGATGTCAGTATTCAGGTGAGGGCTCCCTCTGTTGGTTGGAGGGAGCAGATGTTACAGAATCCCCCCCTCTATGAACACCTCCAGGTGTTCTTCGACGTGGGCGTCCCCTTGGTCTGGGTGCTGGGTGGTCAGGATGAGTTCGATGAAAATCATGGATAAGAGAGGGATCCAGAATGTCCTTGGCAGCTACCCAGGATCTCTCCTCTGGTCCGTAGCCCTCCCAATCCACCAAATATTGCACCTGGCTTCCTCTTCTCCTTGACTCAATGATTTCCTTTACCAAGTATGCTGGTTCTCCATTAATCTCCAAGGGTGGTGGAGGTTCGGGTTCCATGGTTTCGGGGCCACATGCAGGGTGGACCGGTTTTAGCAATGATACATGAAATGATGGAGAGATTTTGTAATTAGCAGGAAGCTCAAGTCTATAGGTCACAGGATTTATTTGTCTGATTATACGAACTGGACCAACGTACCTGGGACTGAGCTTCCTACTAGGTAGCCGGAGACGCAAGTCTCGTGTGGAAAGCCAGACCCTCTGGCCTGGCTGATAGTTAGGGTGGGGACGCCTCCGTCGATTCGCTTGGATTCTCTCAGAATGAATGGCACGTTGAAGCCTCACATGAGCGCTGTCCCACACCCGTTCACTCCTTTTGATCCAGTCATCCACCGCTGGTACTGTAGATGGTTCCCCAGACCAAGGGAACATAGGAGGTTGATAACCCAGTATACATTGAAAGGGGGTAAGTCCAGTAGATGAATGGGTTAGTGAATTTTGGGCATATTCAGCCCATGGAAGAAATTCACTCCATCTCTGTTGTTCTCGACTACAGTATGACCTAAGGTAACGTCCGATCTCCTGGTTCAATCTCTCCACTTGTCCATTCGCCTGTGGGTGGTAGCCTGAGGTTAAACTAACATTAATGTCCAACAGTTTACAAAATTCCTGCCATACCCTCGACGTGAATTGAGGACCCCGGTCCGTGACAATGTCCTCTGGCAATCCATATATCCGGAATACCTGATGGAACAAGGCAGTGGCTGTTTCCATGGCAGTGGGAAGACCCTTCAGTGGGACAAGACGGCAAGCTTTAGAAAAGCGGTCAATGATTACCAGAATAGTGGTGAAATTGTTAGACTTGGGTAGATCTGTGACAAAGTCTACTGATAGATGGGACCAGGGCCTCTGAGGAATGGGTAGGGACTCCAGTAGTCCAGCAGGTAGTTCCTTGGGGGTCTTAGACTGAGCACATACAGGACATGACTTGACATATGAAGTAACATCTTTAACTAAGTCTGACCACCAGAATGAGTTGCGCATTAAGGCTACAGTTCGTTGAATACCTGGATGTCCAGCGCTGAGGGAAGAATGCACCCATTGGATCACACGTTGTCGAAGGATGCGTGGGACGTACTGCTTGGTTGGTGGGCAAGAAGGTGGGGAAGGATCTGTTTGCTGTGCTTGTTGGATCTCATCCATGATGTCCCAGCGAATGGGGGCTACAACCAATGATGAAGGGAGAATGGGATCTTGGCTATTTTGAAAAGACATAGGTTCATACCTTCTAGACAGAGCGTCTGCTTTACTGTTCTTGCTTCCAGGGCGATAGGTAACTGTGAATCGGAATCTGGAAAAGAACAGAGACCAGTGGGCTTGTCGTGGATTGAGTCTCTTAGCACTCTTGATGTATTCCAAGTTCTTATGGTCTGTGATAACTTGAAATGGATGTTCTGCTCCCTCTAACCAATGTCTCCATTCCTCCATTGCAGCTTTCATAGAGAGTAGTTCCTTGTTACCTACATCGTAATTTCTTTCAGCAACAGTGAGTTTTCGAGAATAGAAGGCACATGGGAACATCCGTCCTGGCATACCATGTCTTTGAGAGAGAACAGCCCCAATCCCATTATCGGAAGCATCAACTTCAATGATGAAGGGTAACTTTGGATCAGGATGCTTAAGGATGGGGGCTGTAGTGAAGCATGTCTTGAGGGTATTAAAAGCAGTGTTAGCAGATTCGTTCCATGGAAGTTTCTTGGGTTTGTCCTTGAGTAATGATGTTAGAGGTGCTGCGATGATGCTGTAATTCCTAATAAATCTTCTGTAGAAATTTGCAAAGCCAAGAAATCGCTGAAGTTCTTTGATAGTGGTAGGTTGTGGCCATTCAGTAACTGCTTTGATCTTGGATAGATCCATCTCCACACCGTGATGACTGATTATGTAACCTAAGAAACTAGTACTAGTGTTATGAAACTCACATTTTTCAGCTTTAATGTAGAGCTGGTTCTGTTGGAGCCGAGTTAGGACTGTCTTGACATGTTGAATATGCTCCTCCTTTGTTTGGGAATAGATTAGGATGTCATCAATGTAAGCAATGACAAAGTGATTCGAAAGGTCTCTGAAGATTTCATTAATAAAAGACTGGAAGACAGAGGGTGCATTGACTAGACCAAATGGCATAACTAGATATTCATAGTGCCCCCTAGTGGTGACGAAGGCAGTCTTCCATTCATCACCTTCTCTGATTCGAATAAGGTTGTATGCATTTCGAAGATCTAGTTTGGTGAAGAAACTGCCTCACGGAGTTGTTCCAGTGCTGAAGGAACAAGAGGAAGTGGATAGCTGTTCTTTACTGTGATTGAATTGAGACCTCGAAAATCTATGCATGGTCTAAGTCCGCCATCTTTTTTCTCTACAAAGAAGAACCCTGCAGCTCCTGGAGAGGAAGAGGGACGTATAAAACCTGATGCCAAGGCTTCTTCAATGTACTTTTCCATGGCCTGAGTTTCTGGACAAGGGATAAACCTTACTTTTAGGAGGTGTAGTATTTGGGAGGAGCTCAATGGCGCAATCCCATGGACGATGGGGAGGTAGTTGGGTTGCATTTGCCTTGTTGAAGACCTCTGAAAATTCTGAGTATTCAGATGGAATCACTGTCTCTGTGGAGGTATCTGGGCTTTCCACACTCGTGGTGAGGCATGGGAAGGTTATCTTTGAGTTAAAACAATGCTCTTGACAATGGGGAGACCATTTGGTGATTTCACCTTGATTCCAGGAAATACTAGAATCATGGATAGCCAACCATGGATGACCGAGAATGATCTGGTTCTTGGGAGAAGAAATAACATAGAATAAGATCTTTTCAGTGTGAAACAGTCCAATTTTTAGAGTTATTGGGAAAGTCTGTTGTGAGATGCCCTGTCCTATGGGTTTGTTGTCAACTGCTGTAATATCAATTGAAGGGATGCATGGCAGAGTGGGGATTTTTAGTTCTTGGACAAGATCTTCATGGATTAAATTGACTGCGGCCCCAGAATCCACTAGTGCTGAAACATAGTGTTCTTTATTAGAAACCTCAATGGATACAGATAGGGTGAAATTCTGACGATGAACAGTAGGGAAATTTTCAATACTCACTGTTTTCCTTGAGGTGTTGTTGGCTCGATTGGGACAGGTTTTGCACTGATGATTCGGTTGGCCACAGTAGAAACATAGATGTTCCTGCAGACGGCGATGTCGTTCCTCTGGTGACACTCTAGTATAGCCAATTTGCATGGGTTCTGTGGATTGGAGCATGGAGAGAGTGGCAGCTTCAACTGGAACAGGAGCCATTTTAACCTGTTTGGAGCGGGGTTTGTTGCGAATGAGATTATCTAACTTAATAGCCATGGTGATATACGCAGATAAGTCTGTGGTTTCATCTCTGCATGCCAATTCTGCTTGCAATTCATGGTTAAGTCCTTCTCGAAACACTGTTTTAAGTGCCACATCGTTCCATCCACTCTGGGCTGCGAGTGTTCTGAATTGGATAGCATAATCAGCGGCCGATCGGTTACCTTGGCGTACATGCAACAACTGTACAGAGATATCCTGTCCTCCTGCAGGATATTGAAATACATCTTGAAGTTGTTGTGTAAAATAGTCAAAAGACGTTCGTAATTGGGAGTCATTGTCCCATACAGCTGAAGCCCAATCTAATGCCTTTCCAGTAAGCAAAGTCATCATAAAAGAACATTTTGTAGTATCTAGACGATATGCTTCAGGTTGATTGGAAAAGTAAATTCTACATTGACGTAAAAAGCCTCTGCAATTTTCAGCAGAACCATCGAATTTGTCTGGTAGTGAAAATCTTACCGGCTCAGCTCTAGTTGATGGGAGAGATTGAATATAATGGGTTAAATGTTCGTTGACTGCTCGTAGGTTGGAAAGTTGGCCTTGAAAATCCTTTAGTATCTCACTCTGGTATGCATAGGCTGTCTGGAGCTGTGATACCTCTGCTGGATTCATTTCAGGCGAAGTATTCTGTAATGAACTCAGACTGGACGTTTGTTGAGAATCCATATGCAGAAGTTTTATTGAAGCAGAAAATCCAAAACGACAGGCAAAGCAATGGTCAAAGATGCAGGCTGGGTTCAGTGAACAAAAATAGGCAGTCCAAGTAAGCAACCAAGGCAAAAACAGTAATCCAAAAACGTGATATCCAAAAGGCAGGCAAAAGGTCATAACAAGAGGCAAAAACAATAGCAATGGAGAAAACGCTCAGTAAGGCAGGAAAAACTGGCAATACTTCGCAAAGTGTTAGTGGAAAGCATGGCTCTTTATATCTACCAAACAGGAAGTGACTGTAGAAGAAATTGAGTGATGTCAGTATTCAGGTGAGGGCTCCCTCTGTTGGTTGGAGGGAGCAGATGTTACATCAGTGCAATATGAAAGACTTCGACTTAGGTTTAACAACCTATGAAACTAATAATGAACAATATAAAACTAAAACGACATAAGCTTAACTTAAAATGGCTTAGGAACTATAGGCTATTTAGAGGTGCACTTTAGAGGTGGATAAACGCTATTTTGGGAGGTGCGTAAACGCCGTTTACGTGTTTAGCCTCCACTACATCCCTGCTCACTGTTGAAGAGTAACTATGATAAAAATTACAGACTTCTACATACTTTGTAAGTGGGGAAACCTGCATAATCAGCAGTGCATCAAATACTTGTTCTCCTCACTGCATATAAATGAACTAAATTAATAACTTTTTTACAACGGAAATGAACCATCACTGAATTTACTTAAGCTGGACTGTGACGCTATTTTCTTCTAGAAACAAACTTTGTTGTATTATTTTCCTGTTATCTCTGTAAAGTTGCTTTGAAACACATATTGTAAAAAGCGCTATATAAATAAAGCTAACTTGACTCTGTCTGTTCATTATACATGTAGTTTGGATGGGCAACTTTAGATGATCTGTTAGTCATCATGTGGTCTTCTGTTATCCCATCTGTGTTTATACGGTGGTTACCGGTTTATTTTAAAGTCTGTACTGTATGTTTGTGTAATAAAGGTAAATGAACTGTCACGGGTTGTGTGGTGAAGACAAACACACGATGAAGAAGAATGAAGTATAACCAGCTTTAATAATCCTCAAGGCAAAACTCAGATAAGCAGTGCAACACCACACACACACGGACGAGACCCGAACATGAAACTCAAACAGTGTCTCTGTGCCACATGTTTTTCAGGAACTGTGGTATTTGACTAGTGAAATAGCAGTAATTGCATTATAGTTGCATCTTTGGGGCCAATATTAAAGATAAAGTAATGTAATATTTGTCCTCTAAATAGGTGAGAAAATTATATGCTGAAAATGCTACACCAAAATCAAGGCGAAGAAAAGAAAAGTTCAAATGCACCAAAATCCCACTAAAGAGTCACTTTAACTATCACCAGTGGTGTGCCGTCAGGGCCGTAAGGCCTTCTCTGCTGGCCTAAACACTATCAGAATCACTGAATTGCACTTTAATATATTTTTTTCCATGAATGAGTATTAAATTATTGCCAATAGTCCATTCTCTTAATTTCATAGCTTTTCTCTTGGTTGCGCTGCTTCCAGTAATGTTTATTTATTTTAGCGCTTTTATCCAATCATATTTCAGCCATCATGCGTTGCCGTGAGATTTTGCGTTCAGATTTCGCTCTGACTGCAGCGGGGCCATCTAGCAGGCGTACAATAACGTCTGCATTTTCACGTTCTTTGATTGGACGATCAGAGCGCGTACTATCACTGGTATTCAGAGCTAGCTAACCGCATCTGTAGCAAACTGCATAAATTATTCCTGTAGATTTAATAGTTTTTCAACCCACAAATTAATGTTTCTCTCCCTCTTTGACCCCCAGTGGGTTCAAACCTACTGGAAAAAATCCGTTATTCAGCCTTATCCAGCTTAACACAGAGTCACGGCACACTGCTCGATCTGTCCGGGTAGAAACAGAATGAACTGACTGTAATGTACGCCAGGACTGATTTTGAAGGCAAAAGTCCCGCTGATCTCATTGATTTCCTTCAAAACTCTGGCTAAGAGCATGGGTCAGCTGTACACATCGATGTGTGTGTGTGTGTGTGTGTGTGTGTGAGCATGGGTCAGCTGTACACATCGATGTGTGTGTGTGTGTGTGTGTGTGTGTGTGAGCATGGGTCAGCTGTACACATCGATGTGTGTGTGTGTGTGTGTGTGTGAGCATGGGTCAGCTGTACACATCGATGTGTGTGTGTTTGTGTGTGTGTGAGCATGGGTCAGCTGTACACATCGATGTGTGTGTGTGTGTGTGTGTGTGTGTGTGTGTGTGTGAGAGAGAGAGCATGGGTCAGCTGTACACATCGATGTGTGTGTGTGTGTGTGTGTGTGTGTGAGAGAGCATGGGTCAGCTGTACACATCGATGTGTGTGTGTGTGTGTGTGTGTGTGTGTGTGTGTGTGTGTGTGTGTGTGTGTGTGAGAGAGAGCATGGGTCAGCTGTACACATCGATGTGTGTGTGTGTGTGTGTGTGTGTGTGTGTGTGTGAGAGAGCATGGGTCAGCTGTACACATCGATGTTTGTGTGTGTGTGTGTGTGTGTGTGTGTGTGTGTGTTGGTCAGCTGTACACATTTACGTGTTGCGGAGACTGTCCCTGTGTCCACATCTTCTGTCGAGCAGTCTCAGGCTCAGCCCTAAAGCAAATTAAAATATAATACTGACTATCACTATACTGTGTCACTAAAAGCAAACACTGTCTGACTTTATACTTTATATTTGTGGCAGTCGTTGAAGACATAAGAGAACAAATGTAACCAATGTATTTAAATGATTTTGATACTGAAACATCACAAAGACATCTCTTATATTCACAGGCCAGTGATGAAACCTTAAAGGTCCCGTTCTTCGCGATTCCATTTTTAAAACTTTAATTAGTGTGTAATGTTGCAGTTAGAGCATAAAAAATACCTGTAAAATTATAAAGCTCAAAGTTCAATGCCTGGCGAGATATTTTATTTAACAGAAGTCCCCTTTCAAAGCCTACAGCGAACGGCCGGTTTGGACTCCATCCCTCTACTTCCTTTTTTAATGACGTAACTAGAACAGTTTGACTAATCTCCGCCCACAGGAATACACAAAAAAAGGGGGCGTGGTCTTGTTGCGCTCCACGGAGAAGAAGCACTTCAGCTGCGCATGCATCTCCAATTTATGGTAAGAGGCGTGACCTTTCCGGGCAACGTGTGATAAGCTGCTGTCCAATCACAACACAGGAACCGCTGGCACAATCAGAACTCGTTTCATATTTCTCAAGGAGGGACTTCATAGAACAAGGAAGTTATCAGGCCGTTTTTTGGACAGTGAAAACAGCGGTACACAGATAAGTAAATTGTGTGAAAAATACTGTGTTTTTTTACACGCGAAACATGAACACATGTTATATTGCACACTGTAAACACAATTAAAGCTTCAAAAAAACATGAAGAACGGGACCTTTAATCAACTGTAAAAAGCACTTTATGTGGAATCATTTTATTATTTTATTAGATTATTTTATTGCTTATGTGGCAGCTCTATGGTTTGATAGGGGGAGTGTAAACTGAAACACAGATTTACACCTCTAAAATGCTCGGTTCGGTTACGGCTGAGTCAGGATCAGAAACAGAGGTGTAGTACAAAAATAAATGTTATTAACAACCATTAAACAGCATGTACCAATAGTCAAGTAAAAAAAAGGATATCACACACACACTGCTACACCTGCTCCAGGGCTGGGAACCACTCGCCTATCCTCAAGAAACCACGGCAACCACACGTGCACTCACACTACACCAGGCCCGGCGCCACGAGGGGGCATAAGGGGGCATTGCCCCCTCAGATCTGATTTGTGCCCCCTCAGTTTCATTTTTGTATTCATGGTTACAATCTCTTACAAACAAAATGTTTAACATTTTGAGCGGCACGGTCCCATATGGGATTTAGGAATGTTCAGTGACGCGACATCACTGCCAGATTCAAACTGTGCTTTTGCGCGGCTGGCGCTGAGCCAGAGACGGACGAGCTCAGCGCTGTCATATTATATATCACAACTCTATGTAGTGTTTACTCTATTGTTCTCACAGTTCACCGGCCACTTTCTTACATGTATTTCGGGAGAAACTGATGACTGACAGACAGGACTCTCTGAACTGCGGATCAAAGAAACATGGTGGCGCCCATCTCACGTTATAGATAAAGATTATTTATAAAGGTTTTAAACGACCAAACACACTCACTAACACATATTTGAGAATCGGAATATCAGATAGTTGATGACATGGTAAGCAAGTTTGTGAATATTTTGAATAAAAAAGGAAAAATTCAATAAAAGCGACACGTTCTGTCATACATTGTTATTGTGGCTGCGGTGTGTCACGTGACAAATATGACGCGTCGCTATGGAAACATTAAGGGGGAACGTTCCAAAATTAACAGTCGCCTTGAAATAAAAAACACTCTCGGGAGTCAATTAGAATATTTTACTTAATTTATATTTAACTTAAGTGTGAAAGGTTTAATATATGGATAAAAATTACAATGGCTTATCTTTTGTCGACTGTGTTGTGCGTTCTTATTTCCAGAGGTGAGAAATTTAAAGGGGCGTGGTTTTTTACCCGACCCCGCGCAAATTGCAATACGGTGTCGGGTGTCCGCCGAACAAATATCAGTTGTGAACTTGTGATATCATCAGCAATTCAGTTTCAGCTAAAATGAGAATTATCATTAATATTCAACAATGGACATAAGAAAGTATATGCAGCGTATTTCAGACGTGAAGAAGGACACTGAAAGTGTGATTGAGAGTAAGCCTGATGAAGATGGCAGCCATAAAAATGCAGCTGCATTTTTTGATGAGCGCCAACACTCAGAGCCAGCAGCACCCAGCACGAGCGTCGACCTGGACAGCCAGGCCCAAGCGGCAGCCTCGTCTCAACCCCAACCTCCTCCGCTACTGCTGCCTAATGACCTCGGAACAGAGAGCCCAGTCCAGGTCTGTCTGCAATCGTACCCAGGTCGTATGTTCAATGGCAGGAAACGCTCATTCTGCAGTGGTTGGTTTAAAGGAAGGGAATGGCTGGAATATTCACGTTCCTCCGATTCAGCCTTTTGTTTTCCATGTAGAAAGTTCAGTTTGGGCCCTAATGCTGACAAGGCCTTCACGCTAAGTGGCTACTCTAATTGGAGACATGCAATGGATTCTTCAAAGGGATGCGTCTGCAAAAGAGCACTTAAAATGCATGGCGATGTGGAAGGAAAAGGAATCACGCAGCACAGCAGGAACAGAGGTGTCAACTCTGGTTAATTCGAGACAGCTAGATATAAATCGCAAATATTTTTTTGCAATTGTTGACATAATTGAGTTTCTTGTTTCAAACGCGCTTCCTCTCAGGGGTTCGTTGGATGCTTTTGACACAATGGGAGAAGGGGGCAGTGGCCTTTTTTTGTCCATGATGGATTATACTCTCCGAAAAGACACAGAACTTGCTGAAGTGTATAGCACTATACCTGCCAATGCCCGATACACGTCGCATGACATTCAAAATGAAATTATTGGACTTATGAGTGAACTTTTAACTGAGGAAATTGTTAAAGACGTAGGAAATTCATGGTACACGTTAAAGGCAGATGGGACCCAAGATGCCAAAGGGCGGGAAAACATCTCTATCGTCATTCGCTACCTAAACGAAAAAAAACGAAGTTCACGAGCGGCTGTTGTGTGTGGCAACAACTGAACACTTTGATGCATTGTCGTTAACTAATGTTGTCTTAACAGAGCTAACAAGTGCTGGTCTGAGCACAGAAAAAATTCTAAGTCAATGCTATGATCAATGATCAAAGTCAATGCTATGATGGGGCCAACGTGATGTCGGGGAAGAAGGGGGGAATGCAAAAGATTCTACAGGATAAATTGAACAGAGAAGTGCCATACATTCACTGTTTCAACCATCAGTTACATTTGGTGGTGGTGTGTGCAATGTCATTAGAGAATGCACTGGAGCATTTTTTTTAATGTGTGTGACAACCTGTATAAATTTGTCAAGAAACCAATAGTAGCTGCCCAATACGATGGCGAGATGTTGAAAAGACTTCTCGATCAAAGGTGGACAGGTCACCTGGCAACAGCGTCTGTCATAGTAAGAAGCTATGACAACATTGTGAATTTTTTGTCTGACATAGGTGTGCGACGCGCAAGCAGAACCTACAGCACAGACATAAAGCTGGAGGCTGCAGGCTTGGTGAAGTCAGTATCTGAAGCAGATTTTAAGTTCATTGCTTTGATGGTACACAAGATCCTCCTTCTCCTAGACCCCGCAAACAAGATACTTCAGGCCAAAGAAACCGATCTGTACACTGGCCTTAAACTTGTGCATAGTGTGTGCGAGTGCATTAAGAATCTCCGGTGTGACAGTGAGTTTGAAGCATTGTGGGCCCAATGCAATGACGGGCAACAAGCGAATTCTTCCAAACGGCGAAGATACGTGACCAAGGGTCTCGAGCAGTTTGTAGTGGAAAGTTCCTTTGGACAGAGTGATGAAGCAGATGAAACAGAATGCAAAAGACTTTTCTTCAGTACTTTGGATACTGTCATTGGAGAAATGTCAGCACGGTTCAGTGAGCGTAACAGCCAATTGGTCAAAGCACTGTGTGCTCTCGACCCTGGAAGCAATGACTTTCTGGACAGTTCAACGGTTAAACCACTCCTGGACCTAACCAAAACAGAAATTGTGGATGCTGAATTCACTGTCGCTCGACAGTTTATACGGACTGAAACTGCTCTGTCTAACAGGGATAAATGGACCACTTTGGATGTACTGCAAATGTTTTCTGGGGCTCTTGCTGCAATGCCAACAGTTTACATTGCGCTCAGACATGCAATAACTTTTGGGGCATCCACTGCCACCTGTGAAAACTCTTTTTCCACCCTCACTAATGTGTTCACTCAGCACAGACGGAGCATGTCACACCAGAGGAAAGCGCAACTTATCCAATTGGCATTTGAACGTGATCTAACTGCAAAATTCAAAGAGAAAGAATGGCATGACAGGTTACTAAGGAAATTCAGTGCCAAATCAAGGAGACTGCAGCTCTTCTAAAAAGGTTGGACATGATCTATCATCATTACGCTGTTTAAACGTTGCTAGTCAGTTTCTGGTTACCTGTGCAGTTGCTTATGGAGTGTTTTAGGGAGCGCTGCAATTAAAAATCTGTCGTTCCAAAGCGAGATCTCAGTGTGTATTATTGATGGTATAAAGTTAAGCCCCCTTAACAATTTCACATGCCCCCTCAGTCATTTCATCCTGCAGCCGGGCCTGCACTACACCCCAAATGTGAACCACCGCACGCGGAAGAGGAGACCGCCACCAAACAGAGAGGAAGGCTCGTCCACACACACACACACACACACGGATCTGGTCCCCGACCCCCTGGAGAGAAAGCGAAAGTTCCAGTTAAACATACACACGTATTCTCCTAAAACTTGGTACTCAAAAGAAAAGAACATGCAAACACAAAAATTAAATAATAAATTAACAACGGAGTAAATTCGCAAACTGGGTCAAAGAGAGATTACTTAATGACTGATTTAAAATACTGGGTAAGCAATTAACCAGATCACAAAAAAACTCAACTATCCCACAAAAAAAAAAAAAAAAAAAAAAAAAAACACAAACGTGTTGACAAAAGAAGAAAATAAAAATAAAATAAAATACACATTCAAAGCTGAGCAAACCAAACTCAGGATGTTAAATAAACAGATTCACAGAAACTTGGCTAGCACTAATAATAAAGAAAATAGATTCACAAGAATGAATCATCAACCATTTAAATTGTACCAGGTCTCATTCACAGATATCATAAAGAAACAAAATAAAGAAATAAACCAATTAAAGTAACAACAGGTAGTTTTTTGCTCTCGGGCTCCCCCTACAGTTGGAAAACAGTATTGTCCTCTACTACTGTCGTAAACTCTGTCATCCTACATGCACGTGCATTTGTTGACAACCATGATAGCCCTGAACACTGTAGGAGGAGGTCACATGCAGGTGTTCCCGCGTGTGTGAAATGTCTTCATCCCAGGTACAGTGGCATATATTTCAGCATGTCATATGAATATAATTTCATGTGTTTTATTTTTTTTATAACGACAAATGATCGCATTTACAAGCCAGCGTCATTATAGTAGCCTAGTCTATTGGTTACCGTTTTACTAAATCTATATGATACTTCAATGCAATGTTTGAGTGGTTGATAATAACCATATATCGTCAATATTATAATATCAAGCTACCATAAATGAATCTGCAAATTTTACAAATCGATTTGCATTATAGCTTGAGGCAAGACAAATAAACAAATATCACAGACATGGTAGGTATCCTAAAATATGATTTTATTAATAATCTTCCTCCTTTCTTTGTACATGTTGAGTAGACTACACTTTTTAGGTCAAACATTTGCTATTTGCATTTCATCGATTGCAAAGTTCAAATCAGAACGAGAATACTAGCGATAGCTAACCATCAAAAACTAGAATATCGTTTACTAGCTACCAGATTGATAATTCGCTACTACTCTAGCGAATTAGAGAGGTTAGAGAGAGGCATTCTTTTTTCGATGGGGGGTTCGATGCTCCCTGCACACGCAAGGTCTCTCGCTCGCTTTCTCTCTCTGCCGTCCGCGCGCGTTGGAGCACAGTCTCTGTCTCGCGTGCGCGCTCGCTCTAGATTCCGGGAGATTTGAACTAATTTGCGGTATAACTTGTCGATCACGAGTGGCTCAACAGGTAGAGATCTATAGATAAACTCATCTTTCAGGCATTTGACCGACCGGGTTGACAATTTAGCGTGAGAAACCAGGGGTGTGGCGTGTGAGCGTGTGAAACCAATTAAATGCGGGTGTCTCACGGCCAATGCGTGAGAGTTGGCAGCTCTGCAATGTTGATCCTCGTTCTGCCTTTAACGCGATCACTTTCTCTTTTTGCTTTGCTCCGATAAAACCTTTGCTTTCTTGTTTTTCTGTGCTGCTTCGGCCATGACTATAACATTTGGCTCGCAAGTCCGATTTTAAGGAAGTGGGGGTGGTGGTGGAAGTGACGTATATGCCGTAAAGCAGTCGAATTTTGTAGTTCTCTTTGTTCGCCGGTTACTACCCGAAACCCGAAGTTTAAAAGTACGATTAAAAACGCTACAGACCCCGTCAGGCTATGGCAGACGTGTCATTCAACCTATTGTAAGTCGATGTACCATCACAAGAGACTTGGAAATATATTATGAAGGCTGAAAAGTTACCTGTTGTTACTTTAAAAGGAAACATTAACACAAAAGAACTGTCCATCTTGACATTGGCTAGTGAATGGTCAAACCGTTTCGTGGATTTGTAGAGGAAGAGAGAGAGAGAGTTACGTTGCCGAATCTGCACACACCAGGCGGCCACTCCAGCAGACGTTTAAAGGGGTGGTTCGGAATTTTGGACATCGGGCCTCATTTCCAAGTGAGCCTTAGTGTTATTTATCAGTAGAGATGGTACTGGTCACCCGACGTCGCAACTAAAATTTAACCAAATATCAATGTCTTATGACGTGTGCCTGCTGGGAATAATCTGTTATGTCTCATTTAACAGACGCTTTTATCCAAAGCAACAAGTAGGAGAGCATTTAACACACACTCGACACAATCCGGCGCGACGAGGTCCATACGGGTTCTGTTGTCTTACACGTCTTACAGCGTTACAGGTTAAATCATAACAAGGAAACTTTACATGTGATTCATGTCATCGCGACATACTGTAACACATTATACTTACATTGTGTGTCAAAAAAAATGATGTAATCGTCCTCTGCTTTTTTCTGGGGTGCATCATGGAAAACATTAGACGGCCAAACTGCAACTAAACGAACACGAAAATTCGCAAGAGCAACAAGAGATTTGAAGCACATGGCAGACGCGCCCAATAGATGCTTCGCGCTGTGATTGGCTGGATGTTAGTTCACTCAAGTCTAAGTAACAAATCAAAGTAACTCGCTATTCTTGGTCCTCGTTGAGAAGCATCGCGACGCGGAATCATGAATTATTCTACTACAAACTGAAAGATTATGATTTGAATTTTTGAGTGACAGACAAGTAGAAGGGTGGGGGCACACTGGGGGGCCAATCAGGTTTCAGGAGGGGCCAGTGCCCCCATGGCCCCTCCCCTGTCTACGCCACTGGGTGTCTCCTTGTCCAAGCCCAAAGAAATAATCCAAAGTTTTTCTGGATCTTCAAAAGGAAATTTGTGAAAACTTCGCGATGAACATTTATTAGGTTTGTTTTTGCAATTGCGAAATGCACACCGAATCACCATGTTGCCTTTGTTTACCTCAACAATTATTACTAAGCTAGCGAGACCACCCGACTGTCATGCGCTTCTGTTCTGTGTTTACTTTTTGACGCAGTAACGTTACTACTAACCGGAGCGAAGGATAATTCCGCCGCTGCTGAGAAACCAGTTCCTGTAAATGTAATGCAATCATTAAGATGAAAAGGATAGTTTGATTTCTAACATTATTCTCTCAACAGACACTTACATCGATAGTCTAGCATTATTATTGATTTGCTTTTAGTGTACTGTGGAGTGGGTAAAACTGTTTTTATGGCATGCTAAAACGATACCATTGATTCGCGCTAGCCTAGCACCGGCGAACTACGCAACTGGGACGACTGGATTAATTTTTTTTAAAATGTCTCTACTGATAAATAACACTAAGGCTCACTTGGAAATGAGGCCCGATGTCCAAAATTCTGAACCACCCCTTTAATATCTTTTTCTTCTTTTGGTCTTTATCTTAATGTTTTGATGCCTTTTATTTTTATTTCTTGAACTGTGAATAAACTTGCCCGTTGCAATGTTTTGTGTAATTACTGTTTCAATGTGATTATCTATCTGTCTGTGTTAGGAGGTCATGTAGCCTAGACCATGTTCCTCATTTAACAAACCTGTGTAGCTTATAATGTGTTGCAGGGCAGATGGTTAATTCAAATTAAATTCAATGGCTTACAACAAACCCATCTGTAAAGATCAGTGAATTAATAGAAATCAATGAGAAGTGGTGTAGATTGTTTTCACTATGTGCAAGGTCATTAGCCCATGACATAGTAAGTCCTAAAAAACGATACAGTCTATAGCAGATGTTGAAGTTGTTAAATCGTAAACAAACGATCTGTATGGAACAATTGGTTAAGGTAAGTTCAGTGCTCGAGTCCCACCACTTGGTAGCGCCAGAGAATGTCTAATAGACGGGTAGCCTATGACCGTTTATACAGGAGCAAGGAAGAACAATAATACCTTTTTTTGTCCTCGGGGAATGAAAAGGACAATCCTTTCCCACTGTTGGAACAATGTATAGCTGCACACCTACGAGGCATTTTCAATCTTTATTTCTAATTTATGCTATGATCAATTGAATGTATTTGAGCGGGATATTGACTGGATTATTTAAGGTTGTCATACCGTACCATGTATATAAACACTTGAACACAAGAATAGAAAAAACACTCAAATTCCATTTATACACATGTACTTTTTACAATACATATATAACGATATGAAAATAAAAGTGCTCGCAGGATACACAGAGGAGAAACCCCGCGAAATATCAAAATACTACTGTTATTGTGTCATGAAATGTAATTTTAAGAGTGTTTCAGGCGAGAATGTAGCTGGCTCTGATGTGTCTCGTCTAGTGGATAAACATGACGTATAATTCGTCTTGCGTAGGCCTATAAGTCGATCTTTGGTCTCATTAATCTATAGTTTGTTCCATGGCAAATGGTTTTGGCTGAGGGCAAAGTGAAGTTTCATAACTTTATATTTAGGCTATTTAACTTTAACTTTGTAGCCTTTTAGAGAGCTTACTTATGTTTGACGACTGAATTGTTTGCTTTATTTCTCATTGTAGCTTCTTATACCTTTTAGGCTATTTATACTTTTATACTGGATATTATTGATCATTAAAACTGACATTGCAATTTTTTTCTTATTCTAAATGTGATTTGATGTGTTTGGGGAATTTGGCTATTAACATGTAACAGTTGAAATATTCTGCTGAAATGAACGAAATGACTTGAAAAAAGATTTGTTCATTTTGATGAACGAGATTCAAAGAATCAGTAAAGTCAGTAAAATGTCAGTAAAATGATCCGAACTTCCCACTATACTATGAAGAAATTGAATATAACCGGCTTTAATAATCCTAATCTGTGCCAGATGTTTTTCAAGATGTAAATGCATTATAGTTGCATCTTAGGGGACAATATTAAAGAGAAAATAATGCCAGTCAGGAAGTAGATGTGTGAAATTGACAAAAGGATGTGGCTGAAAATAAAACACCAAAAATCACTATACTCTGTCACTAAAAGCATTCAAAAGACAACTGAAAACTCATCTCTTCCGTGAGTACTTAACATAAAAAAATAAAAAAAATATATAAAAAAAACCTTTTCTTCTCCTTTAAATCCTCCCTTGTCTGATTTTGCTACTCTGAGCAATGCCTGAACTTTGTATTTTGAGCACTTCTTGCATTGTTTTTGCCTCTTCACGATGACTCGCTTGCTTCAGTCCTCAGTTGTAAGTCGCTTTGGATAAAAGCGTCTGCTAAATGACTAAATGTAAATGTAAAAGCAAACACTGACTTTATATTTGTGGCAGTCGTTTGGTGAAATCTGGAGCGATGAAGACATCAGAGAACAAATGTAACCAATGACTTTAAATGATTTTGATACTGAAACATCACAAAGACATCTCTTATATTCACAGCCCAGTGATGAAACTGCACTTTATGTGGAATCCTTTTTGTCTTATATGAAGTGAACAGTGCTTTAGTCAGATGTGTGTAAATGATGAGATTGACAGCGCTCTAGAAAAAGCTCTTTCTAACTCTTCTCCACCGATCGCAAGAAAGTAGTTCTGAAATAACGTTTCCCACGCATCAGAGCACAGTTCCGGATCAGCAGGAACACTACTGGGGGTGTAGAGAGAGAGCAGGGCATCTTCACCTCCTCCTCCACTTGTGTGGAAGGAGGAATAAATGAAAAGCTGGCAGACACAAGCAGTATCTTAGCATTTACTTTACTCAACTATATCAGTTTCTTCCACACTGCTCTTACATCAGTTGAACATGTAAACACATATTATTGAATATTATAGCAATGCAATGGAGAGAGAACACAACAGAGTTTCATCATTAACTTTTTGTAATACTGAATTTTGAGTTACATGCCTTACATTTTGTGCATTTCAGCTGAGCAATACACTGCTAATGTGTGTGTTTGCCTAAGGTTCAGTGTACCAGCATTGCATCTCCCGATACTGCCAAGCACACATGCAGAATAGATAGAGATCTTAAATAACACGCTGTATGAAGTTTCGTGAAGGTAACGTCACAGTATCTGGAGAATGTGTGCTAACTGTTAGCTAAAGCATGCTCCTGGATCATGATCACACACTGGTCACTGGTTGGCCAGAGGAGAACTGAGAGACTGAGTCTGGTTTCTCACAAGGGTTTCCTCCATTCTGGCACTGATGGACTTTCGATTCATTCACTGTCGCCTCTGGCTTTTGTCTTGATTAGTTGTGGACATATTCATATTCAACAATATTATTGATCTCCTGCACTGACAGCATTATATGAGAACTGAACTGAGCTGGCCGATGACATCACGGTTTTCTCTAGAGCGGCTATATATATAAATTAACTAAATTAATCACTTTTTTACAACATAAATTAACCATCACTGAATTTACTTTAGCTGGACTGTGAGACTATTTTATTCTAGATCTGCCAAGACAAACTTTGTTGCATTATTAGGTAACGCTTTAGATTACAGCCCGGGAAGTACTGCGTAATTAAGACGAATTTACAGCGTAACTTTCGGTAATTATAGTGGACTTATACACTCACCTAAAGGATTATTAGGAACACCATACTAATACTGTGTTTGACCCCCTTTTGCCTTCAGAACTGCCTTAATTCTACGTGGCATTGATTCAACAAGGTGCTGAAAGCATTCTTTAGAACTGTTGGCCCATATTGATAGGATAGCATCTTGCAGTTGATGGAGATTTGTGGGATGCACATCCAGGGCACGAAGCTCCCGTTCCACCACATCCCAAAGATGCTCTATTGGGTTGAGATCTGGTGACTGTGGGGGCCATTTTAGTACAGTGAACTCATTGTCATGTTCAGGAAACCAATTTGAAATGATTGGAGCTTTGTGACATGGTGCATTATCCTGCTGGAAGAAGCCATCAGAGGATGGGTACATGGTGGCCATAAAGGGATGGACATGGTCAGAAACAATGCTCAGGTAGGCCGTGGCATTTAAACGATGCCCAATTGGCACTAAGGGGCCTAAAGTGTGCCAAGAAAACATCCCCCACACCATTACACCACCACCACCACCAGCCTGCACAGTGGTAACAAGGCATGATGGATCCATGTTCTCATTCTGTTTACGCCAAATTCTGACTCTACTGTCACCGGGTGAACAAACCGGGAACCAAAAAAATGGTTGACTCGTTTCCATGGGGAAGAAAAATGCCGGTGTAACACCGGGCCGGCTCTGTTTTTACCTGTCATGGCCGCCGATCATAACAAGCGCCAGCTGAAGCCAGTGAGTAGCGCTTCATTGAAGCATGTGCCCGGGAAGAAAGCAGTATAAAGAGAGGGGCTTGAAGCACAGTAAGGGGGGAAAATGCTCTGGCAATAGGAAAGCTCCACAGGAGTGCTCGAGGGGATGGCGGCAGTGACCGTGAGCGGCGGCAAGTGCGGAAAGCTGAGGTTTAATGCCTGATCGGTGTTCCATGTTGGGTCCCCCGAGGCATGCTCATTAAGTGAGTCCTTTTAGAAACCACGAACAGCAACGCAACGAAGTAAGTGAGAAAATCATTCAGAGGAAGAAGGAGAGTGACTGGCAGAAAAGAGAGTGGAAACCCGCTGCAGGATTCACGTGATTCACCGAGGAAAAGTTAAGTGCACCCCTTTATGATTCACCTCTTGGAGAAAAACACATGTGAAGATTGCCATCACCAGTGTACGACTAACCTGTGTTTGTGGGCAGAGTGTGTTATCCTGTTGACAGTAACAGTAGCGGCTAGGAAGATCGCTGAATCCATGTTTATCTTCTGAGTCCAATATTCTGTGGTTCATACATCCTATGAAGAAAAGAGAAACGAGTTGATTAATCGCTGTGAAGATAGAGTGAGTTTGCAGTGTCTAAAAGAGTGAATTAAACACGTGTGGAGATTTACAAGAGTGATTTATGCACGAGTGTGGTGAGATCAAACAACTGTCTTCTCTGAGTTTCTGACGGATGAAATTGACCCATAACTTTGAAGATTCTTTCAAATTGATCTGTCCCCTCAGCTGTGTCCAGGACCCTGAGATCGTGTGCAGGGTGCAGGGGAGAAAAGCTCAACACACCTTTAAAGCCACTGTCCGTCCCACGAGCCGATTCAACGAGTCTGACGACGAGAAAAGCCACTGTCTGTCCCACGAGCGGATTCAACGAGTCTGACGACGGGAAAAGCCACTGTCTGTCCCACGAGCTGATTCAACGAGTCTGACGACGAGAAAAGCCACTGTCTGTCCCACGAGCTGATTCAACGGGTCTGACGACGAGAAAAGCCACTGTCTGTCCCACGAGCTGATTCAACGAGTCTGACGACGAGAAAAGCCACTGTCTGTCCCACGAGCTGATTCAACGAGTCTGACGACGAGAAAAGCCACTGTCTGTCCCACGAGCTGATTCAACGAGTCTGACGACGGGAAAAGCCACTGTCTGTCCCACGAGCTGATTCAACGGGTCTGACGACGAGAAAAGCCACTGTCTGTCCCACGAGCTGATTCAACGAGTCTGACGACGAGAAAAGCCACTGTCCGTCCCACGAGCCGATTCAACGAGTCTGACGACGAGAAAAGCCACTGTCTGTCCCACGAGCTGATTCAACGAGTCTGACGACGGGAAAAGCCACTGTCTGTCCCACGAGCGGATTCAACGAGTCTGACGACGAGAAAAGCCACTGTCTGTCCCACGAGCTGATTCAACGAGTCTGACGACGAGAAAAGCCACTGTCTGTCCCACGAGCTGATTCAACGAGTCTGACGACGGGAAAAGCCACTGTCTGTCCCACGAGCTGATTCAACGGGTCTGACGACGAGAAAAGCCACTGTCTGTCCCACGAGCTGATTCAACGAGTCTGACGACGGGAAAAGCCACTGTCTGTCCCACGAGCTGATTCAACGGGTCTGACGACGAGAAAAGCCACTGTCTGTCCCACGAGCTGATTCAACGAGTCTGACGACGAGAAAAGCCACTGTCTGTCCCACGAGCTGATTCAACGAGTCTGACGACGGGAAAAGCCACTGTCTGTCCCACGAGCTGATTCAACGGGTCTGACGACGAGAAAAGCCACTGTCTGTCCCACGAGCCGATTCAACGAGTCTGACGACGAGAAAAGCCACTGTCTGTCCCACGAGCTGATTCAACGAGTCTGACGACGAGAAAAGCCACTGTCCGTCCCACGAGCCGATTCAACGAGTCTGACGACGAGAAAAGCCACTGTCTGTCCCACGAGCTGATTCAACGAGTCTGACGACGGGAAAAGCCACTGTCTGTCCCACGAGCTGATTCAACGAGTCTGACGACGAGAAAATCCACTGTCTGTCCCACGAGCGGATTCAACGAGTCTGACGACGAGAAAAGCCACTGTCTGTCCCACGAGCCGATTCAACGAGTCTGACGACGAGAAAAGCCACTGTCTGTCCCACGAGCCGATTCAACGAGTCTGACGACGAGAAAAGCCACTGTCTGTCCCACGAGCTGATTCAACGAGTCTGACGACGAGAAAAGCCACTGTCCGTGCCACGAGCGGACTCAACGAGTCTGACGATGAGAAAAGCCACTGCCTGTCCCACGAGCTGATTCAACGAGTCTGACGACGAGAAAAGCCACTGTCTGTCCCACGAGCGGATTCAACGAGTCTGACGACGAGAAAAGCCACTGTCTGTCCCACGAACTGATTCAACGAGTCTGACGACGAGAAAAGCCACTGTCTGTCCCACGAGCGGATTCAAAGAGTCTGACGACGAGAAAAGCCACTGTCTGTCCCACGAGCCGATTCAACGAGTCTGACGACGAGAAAAGCCACTGTCTGTCCCACGAACTGATTCAACGAGTCTGACGACGAGAAAAGCCACTGTCTGTCCCACGAGCCGATTCAACGAGTCTGACGACGAGAAAAGCCACTGTCTGTCCCACGAGCCGATTCAACGAGTCTGACGACGAGAAAAGCCACTGTCTGTCCCACGAGCCGATTCAACGAGTCTGACGACGAGAAAAGCCCCTGTCTGTCCCACGAACTGATTCAACGAGTCTGACGACGAGAAAATCCACTGTCTGTCCCACGAGCGGATTCAACGAGTCTGACGACGAGAAAATCCACTGTCTGTCCCACGAGCCGATTCAACGAGTCTGACGACGAGAAAAGCCACTGTCTGTCCCACGAGCTGATTCAACGAGTCTGACGACAAGAAAATCCACTGTCTGTCCCACGAGCCGATTCAACGAGTCTGACGACGAGAAAAGCCACTGTCTGTCCCACGAGCGGATTCAACGAGTCTGACGACGAGAAAAGCCACTGTCTGTCCCACGAGCCGATTCAACGAGTCTGACGACGAGAAAAGCCACTGTCTGTCCCACGAGCCGATTCAACGAGTCTGACGACGAGAAAAGCCACTGTCTGTCCCACGAACTGATTCAACGAGTCTGACGACGAGAAAATCCACTGTCTGTCCCACGAGCGGATTCAACGAGTCTGACGACGAGAAAAGCCACTGTCTGTCCCACGAGCGGATTCAACGAGTCTGACGACGAGAAAAGCCACTGTCTGTCCCACGAGCTGATTCAACGAGTCTGACGACAAGAAAATCCACTGTCTGTCCCACGAGCCGATTCAACGAGTCTGACGACGAGAAAAGCCACTGTCTGTCCCACGAACTGATTCAACGAGTCTGACGACGAGAAAAGCCACTGTCTGTCCCACGAGCTGATTCAACGAGTCTGACGACGAGAAAAGCCACTGTCTGTCCCACGAACTGATTCAACGAGTCTGACGACGAGAAAAGCCACTGCCTGTCCCACGAGCGGATTCAACGAGTCTGACGACGAGAAAAGCCACTGTCTGTCCCACGAGCTGATTCAACGAGTCTGACGACGAGAAAAGCCACTGTCTGTCCCACGAGCCGATTCAACGAGTCTGACGACGAGAAAAGCCACTGTCTGTCCCACGAGCTGATTCAACGAGTCTGACGACGAGAAAATCCACTGTCTGTCCCACGAGCCGATTCAACGAGTCTGACGACGAGAAAAGCCACTGTCTGTCCCACGAACTGATTCAACGAGTCTGACGACGAGAAAATCCACTGTCTGTCCCACGAGCCGATTCAACGAGTCTGACGACGAGAAAAGCCACTGTCTGTCCCACGAGCTGATTCAACGAGTCTGACGACGAGAAAAGCCACTGTCTGTCCCACGAACTGATTCAACGAGTCTGACGACGAGAAAAGCCACTGTCTGTCCCACGAGCCGATTCAACGAGTCTGACGACGAGAAAAGCCACTGTCTGTCCCACGAGCTGATTCAACGAGTCTGACGACGAGAAAAGCCACTGTCTGTCCCACGAGCTGATTCAACGAGTCTGACGACGAGAAAAGCCACTGTCTGTCCCACGAGCTGATTCAACGAGTCTGACGACGAGAAAAGCCACTGTCTGTCCCACGAGCTGATTCAACGAGTCTGACGACGAGAAAAGCCACTGTCTGTCCCACGAGCTGATTCAACGAGTCTGACGACGGGAAAAGCCACTGTCTGTCCCACGAGCTGATTCAACGAGTCTGACGACGAGAAAAGCCACTGTCTGTCCCACGAGCCGATTCAACGAGTCTGACTACGAGAAAAGCCACTGCCTGTCCCACGAGCTGATTCAACGAGTCTGACGACGAGAAAAGCCACTGTCTGTCCCACGAGCCGATTCAACGAGTCTGACGACGAGAAAAGCCACTGTCTGTCCCACGAGCTGATTCAACGGGTCTGATGACGAGAAAAGCCACTGTCTGTCCCACGAGCTGATTCAACGAGTCTGACGACGAGAAAAGCCACTGTCTGTCCCACGAGCTGATTCAACGAGTC
>JARWKJ010000025.1:29500770-29508270 GCA_029959095.1 Rhinichthys osculus
AAAAACGGTACTTTCCTGTTATCCGGACCCCACGATGGCCTACCCCTAACCCCGCCCCTAAACCTACCCGTCACTAGGGTTAAGACCAATCAGGGATGACTATAGAAATGGTATATGGTGGGGTCCGGATAACAGAAAAGTACCGAAAAAACACATTCACGTAAAGCATTGCAAATCAATTCAACCTTTAATCCAAATTATTCACCCCAAACCACAACAAAAAAGGTCCATGGATGATGCTAGCATAATAGAGCATAAAGTCTGAATTCCTCATCAAAGTCCCATAATGTCCAGTATATCCTCTAGAAAACAGTCAGCCTTAATCCATATGCCTACTGTATTCACTACCAGAGTTCATGGACAGTAAAGGTGATCGGCAGATGATGGGTTGAAGAGCTTTGTGTAAAAAGAAACTTATAAAACTTCCTCACGTATTCTCCGTCTCACGGACCATAATCCTCCAGAACACAAATGAGTCCTGTTTTAAGCTGAGCATGAAACAAATGTTTCTCAACCAGGATTTAGCAAAGCCATGCTTCAGCTTTTGCATGATATACTCCTTTTACCATGTTACATGATTTATACACACACACGTTGCCCTCTAGTGCCCCTAGTGGTGAGGAAGAGAAGGTACCCTAAACAGGCTTGTGACTGTTATAACTGTATCTGTGGGTTTAAGGGGTTAACAGTGTCATTATAGCTGTGATTACAGATATGAATTACAGATGTAATTATGCAGGTATTTTATAAAATATAAGTAAACTTGTAGAAACGTGTATGTACACAATAAGTGCATTGTATCAAATTATTAATTGTTAGTACATAGTTGTTAAAGAAACCTAAATTAAAGTGGACCATATATTTATTTGAAATGACAATAATTAATGTGAATATTGACTGAAATAGTTTGAGATGTTTTCTCTCTCTCATGTCCTTTAGCTGGATGGAGATGCTGAGCCATGTATGGCACCTCACAGTTGCAAAAAGAAGGATAATCAGGCTGTGAATAGTGACTATTATAAGTCTGGCTACAACAAAGGTCACCTGTACCCAGTTCAGCACACGTATGATCCTCTCTCCATGCTGGCCACCTCCACCCTGACCAACGCCGCTCCACAGGACTCAGCTTTCAATCAGAATCAATGGAAGAAACATGAGGCGGCTGTTATTACACATATGAAAGACTGTGATAAGGCTTATGTGGTGACTGGTGTAGTTCCTGATACCAACATAAAACTGAAAAATAGAGTCACTGTCTCAAGGTATTACTGGAGAGCCTACTGTTGTCTGAAGAATGGTGTGTACACAGGGCAGGGTTACTTTGGACCTGATAACAATAATGTAGTGCAGACATTATCAATTAAAGACCTACAGACACAGCTGGCCACAGATTACGGTGGGAGAAATATTGTAATTTTCCCAAGCCTACCGACAGGGTACCCGACAGGTGGTTGTATCTAGTTTAGTCTTTAGCCTATGAGCTAAAAATGTATCATTTATATACATCTTTGACTGGAGTTGGTAATATCTGGTATTAATTCTTCATACTCGATCATGACTTCATAATCCTGTCCTGCCTTTCTGTTATTTTAATGAATACCTCCAGCCATCTTGTCCACTTCACTGTTTCACTTTTACTGGATTAACGTGTGTGTTTAATTAATGCTGGATGTGTAATCAGTTACATTTAATAAAGACGGTGTGCAAATGTGTCTTAATGTGTTTAAAACCTTTATTCAGCCCACACGAACCTCAACAGACACAGTCTGACACACACACACACACACACACACACACACACGAACGAACCTCAACAGACAGTCTGACACACACACACACACACACACGAACGAACCTCAACAGACAGTCTGACACACACACACACACACACACACACACACACACGAACCTCAACAGACACAGTCTGACACACACACACACACACACACACACACACACGAACCTCAACAGACACAGTCTGACACACACACACACACACACACACGAACCTCAACAGACACAGTCTGACACACACACACACACACACACACACACACACGAACCTCAACAGACACAGTCTGACACACACACACACACACACGAACCTCAACAGACACAGTCTGACACACACACACACACACGAACCTCAACAGACAGTCTGACACACACACACACACACACACACACACACACACACACACACACACACACACACGAACGAACCTCAACAGACAGTCTGACACACACACACACACACACACACACACACACACACACACACACACACACACACACACACGAACGAACCTCAACAGACACAGTCTGACACACACACACACACACACACACACACACACGAACGAACCTCAACAGACAGTCTGACACACACACACACACACACACACACACACACGAACGAACCTCAACAGACAGTCTGACACACACACACACACACACACGAACCTCAACAGACAGTCTGACACACACACACACACACACACACACACACACACGAACCTCAACAGCCACAGTCTGATACACACACACACACACACACACACACACACACGAACCTCAACAGACAGTCTGACACACACACACACACACACACGAACCTCAACAGACAGTCTGACACACACACACACACACACACACACACGAACCTCAACAGACAGTCTGACACACACACACACACACACACACACACACACACACACGAACCTCAACAGACAGTCTGACACACACACACACACACACACACACACACACACACACACGAACCTCAACAGCCACAGTCTGATACACACACACACACACACACACACACGAACCTCAACAGACACAGTCTGACACACACACACACACACACTGTAACAAACGAAGATGTCCACCAATTCTGCCATTGTCTAATTTGGTTAGCCTATAGAAATCACCAGGAATACGACGTTGTGCAAATGCTTGTACTTTATACTGTGAAAAATGGTTCTTATGAATTTCTTTAAAAAGACTTCCTGATTATTTAAAAATTCTGCAGTTTGTTCTCAAATAAAAAGAACATGTTAAATTACACTGTGTTCATTGTTGTTTAACCAAACTTTAATGTTTTCTGAAAATACATGTCTTTCCTATTAACCCACGTCCAAATAACAATATAATACAATACAATATGTTTTTCAGGGAAGGCATAAAGCAACCATAGGAGTACACTGTATTACTGGTCATTTTCTACACTACTGTACATCTGGAGTGAAGCTGTAGTCATTTAGTTGCTCAGATGCTCAGCACTAGCACTTAGCAGTGGGAATAGTAGTGGGCTGGTGTTTGTATATCGAGGCTGTTGACTGGGACCAGCAGGAGGAGCATTACTCCTGTGCTGAGGGCCCTTTACTGGACATGTTAACATTTTGGTTATTACTTTCAGAGCCTTGCATGTCCAACCACCCTCTTACGTCCAGGATCTATTACATATGCACACTCCACGTCTGTCTCTAAGGTCTTCAGGCCAAGATCTTCTGATCCCAGAACAGCCTTAGGACAATGCTGTTGAAGTGCAGTTCATTATTAGTTCATGTTTACTAATGTGACGACCTCTGCTGCTGGTTTTGGGAATCGCAGTTTGGTACCTGAACCCACTAATGACCGTGCCTTAGACTCTTCTTCAGAGATCACCAGCTGAGCCGAGGGGGAACTCTGCTTCTGGACTTTGGTTGCATTGTATTTTGTTACCGTTTGCATTACACTTTCAACACAGCATCTTGCTTTACACACTGATCTTGCTGATGAATGCAGAAACACTTATTTTCTTTAATTGATTTAGTTTTATCGTTGCCTTATTTTGTAATTAAATAAACATTACTTTTGATCTTATAATTTGGTTTACGCGTGTCCCCCGTTTTATTGCTTCCCTTGAGCCAAGGGTCGTAACACTAATGAAACCTTATTGTAAAGTGTCACTGATGTTGTTCAGGTGTAATACCACAAATATCCACCAGGTGACACACAAACTCCATTGTTACAGGAGAAAACATTCTGCTAGCAGGAAGACCGCTAAACACACACCGCTAAAGGGTTCATGTGGACCTTAAGGCCATCAGCTTTAGTGTCGGCCAGCAGTGTGTGTGTGTGTGTGTGAACACTAAAGCCCGGCTGAAGCTGCTCTAGACCCGCTCAGGAGCGCTAACACACAGCTGTACATCAGAGAGGAGGAGACAGGGGCGGTTGATCAGCTTTAGTGTCGGTGTGTGTGTGAGTGTGTGTGTGTCAGAGAGGAGGAGACACAGGGGCGGTTGATCAGCTTTAGTGTCGGTGTGTGTGTGAGTGTGTGTGTGTCAGACAGGAGGAGACACAGGGGCGGTTGATCAGCTTTAGTGTCGGTGTGTGTGTGAGTGTGAGTGTGTGTGTGTCAGAGAGGAGGAGACACAGGGGCGGTTGATCAGCTTTAGTGTCGGTGTGTGTGTGAGTGTGAGTGTGTGTGTGTCAGAGAGGAGGAGACACAGGGGCGGTTGATCAGCTTTAGTGTCGGTGTGTGTGTGAGTGTGTGTGTGTCAGAGAGGAGGAGACACAGGGGCGGTTGATCAGCTTTAGTGTCGGTGTGTGTGTGAGTGTGTGTGTGTCAGAGAGGAGGAGACACAGGGGCGGTTGATCAGCTTTAGTGTCGGTGTGTGTGTGAGTGTGTGTGTGTCAGAGAGGAGGAGACACAGGGGCGGTTGATCAGCTTTAGTGTCGGTGTGTGTGTGAGTGTGTGTGTGTGTCAGAGAGGAGGAGACACAGGGGCGGTTGATCAGCTTTAGTGTCGGTGTGTGTGTGAGTGTGTGTGTGTGTCAGAGAGGAGGAGACACAGGGGCGGTTGATCAGCTTTAGTGTCGGTGTGTGTGTGAGTGTGTGTGTGTGTCAGAGAGGAGGAGACACAGGGGCGGTTGATCAGCTTTAGTGTCGGTGTGTGTGTGTGTGTGTGTGTCAGAGAGGAGGAGACACAGGGGCGGTTGATCAGCTTTAGTGTCGGTGTGTGTGTGAGTGTGTGTGTGTCAGAGAGGAGGAGACACAGGGGCGGTTGATCAGCTTTAGTGTCGGTGTGTGTGTGTGTGTGTGTGTGTCAGAGAGGAGGAGACACAGGGGCGGTTGATCAGCTTTAGTGTCGGTGTGTGTGTGTGTGAGTGTGTGTGTGTCAGAGAGGAGGAGACACAGGGGCGGTTGATCAGCTTTAGTGTCGGTGTGTGTGTGAGTGTGTGTGTGTCAGAGAGGAGGAGACACAGGGGCGGTTGATCAGCTTTAGTGTCGGTGTGTGTGAGTGTGTGTGTCAGAGAGGAGGAGACACAGGGGCGGTTGATCAGCTTTAGTGTCGGTGTGTGTGTGTGTGTGTGTGTGTGTCAGAGAGGAGGAGACACAGGGGCGGTTGATCAGCTTTAGTGTCGGTGTGTGTGTGAGTGTGTGTGTGTGTCAGAGAGGAGGAGACACAGGGGCGGTTGATCAGCTTTAGTGTCGGTGTGTGTGTGTGTGTGTGTGTCAGAGAGGAGGAGACACAGGGGCGGTTGATCAGCTTTAGTGTCGGTGTGTGTGTGAGTGTGTGTGTGTCAGAGAGGAGGAGACACAGGGGCGGTTGATCAGCTTTAGTGTCGGTGTGTGTGTGTGTGTGTGTGTGTGTCAGAGAGGAGGAGACACAGGGGCGGTTGATCAGCTTTAGTGTCGGTGTGTGTGTGAGTGTGTGTGTGTCAGAGAGGAGGAGACACAGGGGCGGTTGATCAGCTTTAGTGTCGGTGTGTGTGTGAGTGTGTGTGTGTGTCAGAGAGGAGGAGACACAGGGGCGGTTGATCAGCTTTAGTGTCGGTGTGTGTGTGAGTGTGTGTGTGTCAGAGAGGAGGAGACACAGGGGCGGTTGATCAGCTTTAGTGTCGGTGTGTGTGTGTGTGTGTGTGTGTGTGTCAGAGAGGAGGAGACACAGGGGCGGTTGATCAGCTTTAGTGTCGGTGTGTGTGTGAGTGTGTGTGTGTCAGAGAGGAGGAGACACAGGGGCGGTTGATCAGCTTTAGTGTCGGTGTGTGTGTGAGTGTGTGTGTGTCAGAGAGGAGGAGACACAGGGGCGGTTGATCAGCTTTAGTGTCGGTGTGTGTGTGAGTGTGTGTGTGTCAGAGAGGAGGAGACACAGGGGCGGTTGATCAGCTTTAGTGTCGGTGTGTGTGTGTGTGTGTGTGTGTCAGAGAGGAGGAGACACAGGGGCGGTTGATCAGCTTTAGTGTCGGTGTGTGTGTGAGTGTGTGTGTGTCAGAGAGGAGGAGACACAGGGGCGGTTGATCAGCTTTAGTGTCGGTGTGTGTGTGTGTGTGTGTGTGTGTGTCAGAGAGGAGGAGACACAGGGGCGGTTGATCAGCTTTAGTGTCGGTGTGTGTGTGAGTGTGTGTGTGTCAGAGAGGAGGAGACACAGGGGCGGTTGATCAGCTTTAGTGTCGGTGTGTGAGTGTGTGTGTGTCAGAGAGGAGGAGACACAGGGGCGGTTGATCAGCTTTAGTGTCGGTGTGTGTGTGAGTGTGTGTGTGTCAGAGAGGAGGAGACACAGGGGCGGTTGATCAGCTTTAGTGTCGGTGTGTGTGTGAGTGTGTGTGTGTCAGAGAGGAGGAGACAGGGGCGGTTGATCAGCTTTAGTGTCGGTGTGTGTGTGAGTGTGTGTGTGTCAGAGAGGAGGAGACAGGGGCGGTTGATCAGCTTTAGTGTCGGTGTGTGTGTGAGTGTGTGTGTGTCAGAGAGGAGGAGACACAGGGGCGGTTGATCAGCTTTAGTGTCGGTGTGTGTGTGAGTGTGTGTGTGTGTCAGACAGGAGGAGACACAGGGGCGGTTGATCAGCTTTATTGAGTGTTTAGGCGGTCAGCACACACGCTCCCCCCACACCCTTGATCTTCTCCTCGGCGCGCCGGCTGAAGAACTTGGCCTTCACGATCACCGGCTGCTTCGGCAGCTTGCCTTTGCCCAGCACCTTGAAGTAGCCCTGAAACACACAGCGGATCATTGAGAATCACACACACTACACACTCCTGAAACACACAGCGGATCATTGAGAATCACACACACACACACACTCCTGAAACACACAGTCAGAACATTTTGCATAGAACATTTTTTGAACAGTAATCGCTATAAAACAGAAGCATATAATGCCTCCTGGTGTGGGAAGTTCACACACATGTAAAGTGCAGTGTCATGAAGAACCAGTTCCTTTTCACAGCCAATATACAACTAAACAATGTGTTCATTTCAAAAAGAAAATTCATTTTCGGTTCTTGTTAAAACACACCAGACATGCAGATTCTGTGCATTTTTGGGCACTTATTGTGAGAAATCATATTTATTCTGTCCATCAGAAGTGTGCTTTCACGTGAGCAGTGCTGCAGAAACAGACCCGCGCTTCCCCGCTGCTCACGCGCCGCTCCTGCTCATTAACATGCGCGCCGGAGAGAACTAAACCTGCTGCTCACGCGCCGCTCCTGCTCATTAACATGCGCGCCGGAGAGA
>JARWKJ010000025.1:29513270-29543270 GCA_029959095.1 Rhinichthys osculus
CGCTGCGTCTCGCGAGCGTTACTGACCGATGCGCCCGTGCCCGTGGCTGACGTGCCCGCGCAGCTTCCTAGTCTTGGACTTCTTGGTCGGCTGTGGAGAGATGAATGTTTATCACGTGTATTTACTGTAGTTTTAGAGCTTCGACACGAGACAAACCCCAGCTCTGCCGGAGACCAGCAGCGCGAGCACAATACACCTCAATCACCTCTATATCCAACACATATGCACAATACTGACGGATAATCATACTTCAACACATAAGGAAACCATATTAACAAGTTATAAATAGGCTGTGGCTCCATTTAATAAAGGATTAAGAAGGATTGATGTGTTACAGACAGTCGGAGAACTCTTCATGAGCACCTACCATGGCGGCGAGAACGCAAAGAGGAAGTGGCCTCTGTGATCTCGCGAGATAATGCGTGTCTGTCGCTCTGCGCGGGATTACAGCGAGAGAGCGCCGCCAGCGGGCGGGAGGCTAAACTATTCTATTTAAACATTTAATTACGTGTTTTAGTTAGATTTCGTCTTCATTCTAATACAGACATTTCTTAAGTGAGCACTTCTAATGTTAAACAACTGCGTAAATCGACGCCGTAGTAAAACACTGAAATAATTAATTTAGTTTTTAAGCGTTTGTTTGTTGTGTAACTGGTTTCCTCTGTTTATCCCTGCAGGCAAATATTATATAAGTCAATATAAGTTAATATAAGCCAATATAAGTTCTTTGCTGCAGGCCTCACTGAAATATCAAATGACGAGCCTCAATGGAGACATAATATATTTGCACGAGAAATTATGTTCTAATTATTTCAACGACTGGTTCCTGAGATTAAAAACAAGGAAACATGTCACAGCAGTATCTGTAGGATGATTAAATAAAAACCAGTAAGAAATAATAGTAAATCTTAAACAGCGCTGATGAAAGTAACCGTTCTCACGTGACCCGCAGCGCTTAGCCCCGCCCACTGTGAGGCAGCCGATGTGGTTTCTATGGCAGCGCTCCGGAAGTGAGGAGGATGCTGTGTTTATATTAGTCTGTGTTTATATAGATGGTGAAGCAGTGCAGTGTTCAGTCACTCAGGAACCAGACGGGATCAAACATGTCTATTTCCACCTTCCAGAAGCTCACCGTGGCGTCGTGTGTGGTGCTGTGCGTCGCGCTGCTGCTGCCGAAGATGCTGCTATCGCGGGCGAAGAGAGACGGAGAAGGTGCTATGACACACATCATCTATTCTCTTCATTAATGCTGTCTGCAGTCCCTTCTAATAACTGCTTTTTGCTTTTGGTTAATAAAAGACATTGTATTTTCTTCTTGCCCAGTAATGATATTAGCAAAACACACCTATATAATAAATAAGCATTATTAATGAATAAATACGTTGTACCTAAAGAGCCATTCCACCGAATGGGTGACATTTGCTTGTTGTAACTCTCAAAATTAAACTTGATTTTTTATCTTTTTTCAACACTGAATCTAATACTACACATATTCAACTATTGAAAATGTGTATTGGTCAATCTCAGGCAACTTTATTTTTTTATTTTTTTTACAAGGTTTAAGCAGAAGATGGACGCATATTTTCTCAGTCCTGTTACCGAAACTCATGTGTCATTTAAAAAGCATGTTTAAAAGCATGTCAATTAATTCCTTTGTTTTATACATTTAAAAAAAAAGTTTATTTGAAAGAAATTGTTGGTTATATGTTCAAATAATTGATATTTGTGAAGAAAAAAAACCCACTATATTATATTAAGGCAAGGTGTATTTTAATAAAAAACACAAAGCCATTTTTTCATTTTAAAGAAGACCGAACCCTCAAGTTTATAATTGTTTTAATAATTTAATTTATTAAACTATTGTATAAATGATGGACCAAACTAAACTGATAAAAACACTGGTTTAACCTTTTTTTTTTTTTTTATAGTATGGAATGAACACTTAGTAACAGGAATGAGTGTCCATAATGTGTGTGTATGAGAGAGAGTGTACATGACTGTGTGTGCATAAGATTTCTGTGTTGAAGTGATGTACTATCTGCTAGTAGTACTTCACAGAGGACGAGGTGGAAAGAGAAAGAAGGAGAGAGAGAAGAAGAGAGATGGAGGGAGAAAGAGGGAAGAAAAGGGGGAAAGAGAGGGCTGGGGGGGGGGGTGTTTTCCATTGCAATATGGCATAGGTGTGTTTCTGGCTCCTGCAAGAATCCAAGATGTCGGGAGTGGGCTATTGTCAGTCAGGCCGCCCGCTCCGCCCAAACTTAGTTAGTATAGGACAGGTACACCAGAGTTCCGACTGCTACCGTCTTTATACTTTAAAATTGAATCCCCGCGCCGCATGATTATGTGCGTTTCACACAGTATGGCGGCTACGGCTTTTCTCAGGTAGTGGAAGAGTTTTGTGCAGCATTTAGTGCAAATATTTCTTTTATCAGGTAATACAAATAAAAATAGGCTGATTAAACAAACAAAAAACGGACTTCCAAAATAATCCGGCGGGCCAGAAAATACCCTGTGTCTAACATAGCCTACATGTTGTCGATTTAGATGATTTAACGAGTTTATAAAATTCACCCTATAGCAATGAATGAATCAAATTTTTCATCAGGGAGACTACACTGCACTGCCTGATGCGATACTGTGGTAGACGGTTGCATAGTTATAATTTTCTTCCTGATATTATCAATCTTGTAAGTACAAAAGTTCATAAAGTCATCACTGCTGTGCTGCTTGGACACTTCTGGGCTTGAAGCTTTATTTTTGGTTAGTTTAGCCACTGTTTCAAATAAATAGCCTACCTAGGATTATGTTTGTTTTCTTCTAATAGGGTGAAAAATAAGCAGATCTAGCAGCTTTTAAAGCCTCTCTGTAAGCAATCGAGCTCTCCTTCCATGAAATCCGAAATACCTCTAGTTTAGTTTTCTTCCAGTTTTGCTCCATTTTTCTGGCTGCTCTCTTAAGGACCTGGGTGTGCTCGTTTTACCATGGAGTTGTAAAATTTTCTTTAATCTTCTTTAAAGTCCCTGTAAAGTCAAAATTAAGTACATGTGTTCTGAGTTTGTCATATCACAGAAAAATTTGTTATTAGCCACCCAGCCAAATTTGAATGATAAAAAAAGCCGGCAAGTACATAAAATAAGCTATCAAAATCTTGAAAAAATGAGCAGTAGTCTCTGCTCTCAAACGCTGGGGGCGTGTCCTCTGGCTGCGCTGAAACCACGCCCACTCGCGGGAAAGCTGCCGTCGCCACACTCAACTGTCACCCGCTAGCCGGAATGGATGCTCCTAGCAGCTTATTAGGTGGACTACCTACTATAATTATAACATAAGCACACAAGGCAGCACTCTTACTCTCATTGGTGGGCACGCACTGCCGATGATGGCACCAGTTGTCGGCGCGACGGGAGGATGAATGCCGAGGCGGGAGATAGTCGGTTCGGCCCCATTCACCAGTAACAGTGGATTATCAGTGAATCCCAGTTGTCTCCGACGAAAGTTTATAAAACTATCCAGTCTAAAATGATCACTACAGAGGCGGTGTTGGTGGTGATCCTCAGCTCTCCATCAAGGTTGGCTCTTCACAAAATTAATCCACCTCTTCTTGATGTGATCGTTTTTAGGAAATTTAAATAAGGACACCGATCTGTTTTGTACATGATCGCATCCAGGTAGTACGCATTTCCGTGACGAAGACATAGATAACTAGCAAACTGTAGTAACTAATAATAGTACTGACAGTAACTCGCGATTGAGCGCCAAACTGATGTGAATGTGCTCTATTTATATTGTTAGGGGAGGGGCCAGCCTCAGTGGCTCCAGTGCGTCATCAAGTAGGGGCGTGTCCAGGAGCTCAGGGGCTCCAGTGCATCATCAAGTAGGGGCGTGTCCAGGAGCTCAGGGGCTCCAGTGCATCATCAAGTAGGGGCGTGTCCAGGAGCTCAGGGGCTCCAGTGCGTCATCAAGTCCAGGAGCTCAGGGGCTCCAGTGCGTCATCAAGTAGGGGCGTATCCAGGAGCTCAGGGGCTCCAGTGCATCATCAAGTAGGGGCGTGTCCAGGAGCTCAGGGGCTCCAGTGCGTCATCAAGTCCAGGAGCTCAGGGGCTCCAGTGCGTCATCAAGTAGGGGCGTGTCCAGGAGCTCAGGGGCTCCAGTGCATCATCAAGTAGGGGCGTGTCCAGGAGCTCAGGGGCTCCAGTGCGTCATCAAGTAGGGGCGTGTCCAGGAGCTCAGGGGCTCCAGTGCGTCATCAAGTAGGGGCGTGCCCAGGAGCTCAAGCGCTCCAGTGCATCATCAAGTAGGGGCGTGTCCAGGAGCTCAGGGGCTCCAGTGCATCATCAAGTAGGGGCGTGTCCAGGAGCTCAGGGGCTCCAGTGCGTCATCAAGTAGGGGCGTGTCCAGGAGCTCAGGGGCTCCAGTGCGTCATCAAGTAGGGGCGTGCCCAGGAGCTCAGGCGCTCCAGTGCCTCATCAAGTAGGGGAGTGTCCAGGAGCTCAGGGGCTCCAGTGCGTCATCAAGTAGGGGCGTGTCCAGGAGCTCAGTGGCTCCAGTGCATCATCAAGTAGGGGCGTGTCCAGGAGCTCAAGCGCTCCAGTGCGTCATCAAGTAGGGGCGTGTCCAGGAGCTCAGGGGCTCCAGTGCGTCATCAAGTAGGGGCGTGTCCAGGAGCTCAGGGGCTCTAGTGCGTCATCAAGTAGGGGCGTGTCCAGGAGCTCAGGGTCTCCAGTGCGTCATCAAGTAGGGGCGTGTCCAGGAGCTCAGGGGCTCCAGTGCGTCATCAAGTAGGTGCTTGTCCAGGAGCTCAGGGGCTCCAGTGCGTCATCAAGTAGGGGCGTGTCCAGGAGCTCAGGGGCTCCAGTGCGTCATCAAGTAGGGGCGTGTCCAGGAGCTCAGGGGCTCCAGTGCGTCATCGAGTAGGGGCGTGTCCAGGAGCTGAGGGGCTCCAGTGCGTCATCGAGTAGGGGCGTGTCCAGGAGCTCAGGGGCTCCAGTGCGTCATCGAGTAGGGACGTGTCCAGGAGCTCAGGGGCTCCAGTGCGTCATCGAGTAGGGGCGTGTCCAGGAGCTCAGGGGCTCCAGTGCGTCATCGAGCCCCGTTTTAGACCCGCCCAAAAAATCCGGAAAATAGCAATGGTGAAAAACTCCACAATTCAGTACTTCACAGTTCACAGTCTTTGTAATATGTTTTAGCAATACATTTCTAATAATGTGTTTCTATAATGTGTTTAGAATTTTTTTTTAAATGGCCTTTATTGGGACTTTAAGCGCAACGGAGCAACTGTGTCTAAACTGCTGAAAAAGAGAGAGTTAAAAGTTTCTGTCGCAATATCGAGTGTGTGTGTGACGCAGGACCTTCAGGCCAGTTCCCGCCGATGCCCCCCCGGGGTTCAGTGTCGAAGGAGCCGCGGCGGTCCAGAGCTCATAATCCCGAGGCTAGAGGAGCTGGAGCCGGAGTCAGAGGGGTCGGGACCGCAGTCGGGACCGGGGGAAAGTCCAATCTCGCGGGACAGATCATCCCCATCTATGGCTTCGCCATCTTACTCTACATCCTCTACATTCTTTTCAAGGTGAGGCACATGACCACATCTGCAGCATCACACAGGTGTCGGCTGAGCTCAGGTGACAGGAGCGTGTGTCTGTGTGTGTGTGTCTGTTAGACCAATGGAAATGTCTGATGCAGTCGTAGAGGACCTGTAGATGTCTGATGCAGTCGTAGAGGACCTGTAGGGGTCTGATGCAGTCGTAGAGGACCTGTAGGGGTCTGGTGCAGTCGTAGAGGACCTGTAGGGGTCTGGTGCAGTCGTAGAGGACCTGTAGAGGTCTGGTGCAGTCGTAGAGGACCTGTAGAGGTCTGGTGCAGTCGTAGAGGACCTGTAGGGGTCTGATGCAGTCGTAGAGGACCTGTAGGGGTCTGGTGCAGTCGTAGAGGACCTGTAGAGGTCTGGTGCAGTCGTAGAGGACCTGTAGAGGTCTGGTGCAGTCGTAGAGGACCTGTAGGGGTCTGGTGCAGTCGTAGAGGACCTGTAGAGGTCTGATGCAGTCGTAGAGGACCTGTAGGGGTCTGATGCAGTCGTAGAGGACCTGTAGGGGTCTGATGCAGTCATAGAGGACCTGTAGGGGTCTGATGCAGTCGTAGAGGACCTGTAGAGGTCTGATGCAGTCGTAGAGGACCTGTAGAGGTCTGGTGCAGTCGTAGAGGACCTGTAGGGATCTGATGCAGCCGTAGAGGACCTGTAGAGGTTTGATGCAGTCGTAGAGGACCTGTAGGTGTCTGATGCAGTCGTAGAGGTCCTGTAGGGATCTGATGCAGTCGTAGAGGACCTGTAGGGATCTGATGCAGCCGTAGAGGACCTGTAGGGATCTGATGCAGCCGTAGAGGACCTGTAGAGGTCTGATGCAGTCGTAGAGGACCTGTAGGTGTCTGATGCAGTCGTAGAGGTCCTGTAGGGATCTGATGCAGTCGTAGAGGACCTGTAGGGATCTGATGCAGTCGTAGAGGACCTGTAGGGATCTGATGCAGCCGTAGAGGACCTGTAGAGGTCTGATGCAGTCGTAGAGGTCCTGTAGGGGTCTGATGCAGTCGTAGAGGACCTGGAGGGGTCTGATGCAGCCGTAGAGGACCTGTAGAGGTCTGATGCAGTCGTAGAGGACCTGTAGGGATCTGATGCAGCCGTAGAGGACCTGTAGAGGTCTGATGCAGCCGTAGAGGACCTGTAGGGATCTGATGCAGCCGTAGAGGACCTGTAGAGGTCTGATGCAGTCGTAGAGGTCCTGTAGGGGTCTGATGCAGTCGTAGAGGTCCTGTAGGGGTCTGATGCAATCGTAGAGGTCCTGTAGGGGTCTGATGCAGTCGTAGAGGTCCTGTAGGGATCTGATGCAGCCGTAGAGGACCTGTAGAGGTCTGATGCAGTCGTAGAGGTCCTGTAGAGGTCTGATGCAGTCGTAGAGGTCCTGTAGGGATCTGATGCAGTCGTAGAGGTCCTGTAGTGGTCTGATGCAGTCGTAGAGGACCTGTAGGTGTCTGATGCAGTCGTAGAGGACCTGTAGAGGGCTGCACCATAACTACATTGTTCACCTGCTCCAGCCTAGAACATCAAGACAGACTCTTGTCTATTCAAAGAGCCCAAAATATGGAGTACTAGTCCAGACTGAAACCACAGGGAGAGTTGGCAAAACTCCCCCTCGCGGAACAGTCTGTGTCACACACCATCTACAGCAATGCCCTCATCAGTGAGGAGATCCTCCAGGTTCTTCCTATAAAATACAACTTATCACTGTGGTTTCCCTCAACACCTGGAGTCAGTAGCCCACATCAGCAACATGTTCATCACTTACAGGACTATATACTGCCAGACGTGACAGACTCGAGGACCTCATTGCTGCTCAGATTCCCTGCGTGGCTGATGAGCAGATCTTTAAACACACTACTGTACATTCTGATGGTTTAACTTGCCTGCAAACACAATTTTAGGAATTACTAATACACCCGATATTGTTAACATCTCTCAGAATGGCATAACAGTTACACTATTTGAGGTGTCATGTGTATTTGACTTGTTTATGGAGGACTCTTACTGCTCTAAGACTCTAAAATATCAGTCATTGCTATCGACCATTGAGAACCCAGGGTACAAATGCCAGCTTATTGTGCTAGTGTTTGGTAGTGTAGGTCATGTACATGTACTGGCGACCTGTGGACTTTGCATTGAGGGGATTTCTAAAACAGGGGCCAAACAGTAGCAAAGTACTGTTCAATCTCAGCAACCATAGGAAGCATGTTTTCGTGGAAAAGGCGATGCTTCTTGTAACCTTAGAACTGTATTATCCATAATGTGCTGATTTGTTTTAATCTGTTGGATTATTTAAAAAAATATATATTCCTAATGAAATTTGACTTGTAATGTGGAATCAAATAAAGTATATAAAATGTATCTCTGTGTGTGTGTGTGTGTGTGTGTGTTACAGATCACATCAAAGGGCAAAACAACACAACCTGCAGAGAGCCGCTTCACTGCTGTCAGATCACAAAACACCCAGAGGAAAATAAGTATGAACTCACACTATCTATCTATCTATCTATCTATCTATCTATCTATCTATCTATCTATCTATCTATCTATCTATCTATCTATCTATCTATCTAGCCTATCTATCTACAGTATCTATCTATCTACAGTATCTATCTATCTATCTATCTATCTATCTATCTATCTATCTATCTATCTATCTATCTATCTATCTATCTAGTATCTACACTATCTATCTATCTATCTATCTACACTATCTATCTATCTACAGTATCTATCTATCTATCTATCTAGCCTATCTATCTACAGTATCTATCTATCTACAGTATCTATCTATCTATCTACAGTATCTATCTATCTAGTATCTACACTATCTATCTATCTACAGTATCTATCTATCTATCTATCTATCTGATTCTCTCTCTCAGCTGATTTTGAGTTGGCTCAGCTGCAGGACAGACTGAACGAGACGAAGGACGTGATTGAGAGAATTATTTCATCAGCCAGCGTCGGTACAGCCAGGTGTGGATATCTATCTCTCTATCTGTGTGTGTGTGTGTCTGTGTGTTGTCTGGTCTACAGTGAGTATTACGTGTGTGTGTGTGTGTGTGTGTGTGTGTTGTCTGGTCTACAGTGAGTATGACGTGTGTGTGTGTGTGTGTGGTCTACAGTGAGTATGACGTGTGTGTGTGTGTGTTGTCTGGTCTACAGTGAGTATGACGTGTGTGTGTGTGTGTGTGTGTGTTGTCTGGTCTACAGTGAGTATGACGTGTGTGTGTGTGTGTTGTCTGGTCTACAGTGAGTATGACGTGTGTGTGTGTGTGTGTGTGGTCTACAGTGAGTATGACGTGTGTGTGTGTGTGTTGTCTGGTCTACAGTGAGTATGACGTGTGTGTGTGTGTTGTCTGGTCTACAGTGAGTATGACGTGTGTGTGTGTGTTGTCTGGTCTACAGTGAGTATGATGTGTGTGTGTGTGTGTGTGTGTGTGTGTGTGGTCTACAGTGAGTATGACGTGTGTGTGTGTGTGTGTGCGTGTGTGTGTGTGTGTGGTCTACAGAGAGTATGACGTGTGTGTGTGTGTGTTGTCTGGTCTACAGTGAGTATGACGTGTGTGTGTGGTCTACAGTGAGTATGACGTGTGTGTGTGTGTGTGTGTGTGTGTGTGTGTGTGTGCAGTGCTGGAGCTGCAGTGGTCGAGGAGCAGCAGTTACTGCAGCAGCTGCAGGAGATCACGCGTGTGATGCAGGAGGGCCGGCTCGTGGACTCAATCCCAGCAGACACTGCAGAATCCTGCGGCCAGCAGTGGGACGGTCAGACCAGTTACACTTCCTTTACCGTCGCTAGCACCCATTTCTCATTACTTAGGTCACTTTTCATAACACATATAAATATATATTAAAAATCCCAAAATGTAAATACTATTAAAACAATTAGATGTACTTAGTGAACTCAGATCTATACAAAAGGAGAAACTTAGAAAATAAATTGTTTTATTAATAAAGTTCGGGAGGAACACTTTCAATTTGTCTATTGAAAGATAGACAAATTGACTTCCTTTCGGGCTGTTTTGGTGCCCCAAACAGCCCGAAAGGAAGCGTAACGAATGGGTGTAATCCTAATGGCATTGGGAAGGCTGTTTTTTCTTTGGATTAAGGTGTCAAGGGGATCTTCCAATATCCTTAAGTTAAATCCAGTGTCGAATAAAAACTAACCTTACCCAGTCGATCTAGCAGCTCGTCAACCCGCGGCATTGGATAGGCATTGAATTTCGACACCGCATTCACCTTGCGATAATCCACACAGAATCGCACCGAGCCGTCTGTTTTAGGGACTAAAACTATCGGGCTCGCCCAGTCACTGTGGGAATCTTCTATTACCCCCATGTCTAGCATTGCCTCTAATTCTGTCTGAACTACATTTTTTTGTGTTCAGGCAACTGATGTGGCCGGCTGCGCACCTCGACGCCCGGCTCCGTCTCAATGTGGTGCTGAATGAGATTAGATCGGCCGGGTAGGGGCGAAACCCCTCTGCAAAATTTGCTTGCAACCTGGCTGTGTCTGTGAGTGGCAAGGGCGAGAGGTGATCTCCTCCCGGGGTCAGAGCGAAAGATTGTTTTTTTGTGTTCACTTCTGGCCCGAGATCCTCCTCTCCCGTTACTGTCGTTGCTAACATCACTGACTCCGCCTCACTCCATGTTTTCAGGAGGTTGAGGTGATATATTTGATGTGCCCTGTTCCTATCCGATCTAACCACCTCATAATTGAGATCTCCGGCTCACTGTGTGAGTAAATTCTCGTAGTCTGGTTCCCCTGTCATACAACCTGTGTTCTGGGCTTGTAGCAAATTCTCCATTGAAAGCCGCCCCAAAGTGTGAAGTTTAGCTCAGTAAGTCCATAACATACTGAATTTCGTTCTTACTATCGGACGGTCCTTCCTCCCAAGCCTCTCGCATGATGTCAAGCACCCCACGGGGTTGAGGCCCATACAGAAGCTCAAAGGGGGAAACCCTGTGGAGGCTTGCCGGACCTCCCTCACAACGATCTTCCGAATCATGGTTTTTAAAGTGCGATTAAATCGTTCGACCAAGCCCTCTGTTGTTGGTGATAGACACTGGTTTGAATTGATTTAATGCCCAGTAATTCTTACAGTTTGCGAATCGTACGTAACATAGATGCCGTGCATTGGTCAGTGAGAATCTCCTTCGGGATTCCCACTCGGGAGATTAAACGAAACAGTGTCCGCCACGCTTTTTGCAGAAATGCTGCGGAGCACCACTGCTTCAGGGTATCGTGTTGCGTAGTCCACCAGGACTAATGCAAAACGATGCCCTTGTGCGGATCGTCTAATGGCCCGGTGAGGTCCATACCAATTCTCTCGAAGGGGACCTGCATGAGGGGAAGAGGGTCAAAGGTGCTTTTGGAGCGGCCGGTGGGTTTACCAACTGACATTCACGACAAGCGGCACACCAGCTGCGCACATTCTCATGAAGGCCCGGCCAGAGAAATCGGGTCATTAAACGATTTAAGGTCGCTGCCTGTCCCAAATGCCCTGCCATAGGGTTACAGTGAGCAGCCTGGAAAAGTGTTTCCCGACGGCTCTTCAAAACTGTAGAGTTGTATCTTGTTTTGTCTGAGTGTTTTGGGTCACTCGATACAACTTATCTTTTAAAATAGCAAAATAAGGATAAGAGAGTGGTCGCGCAGGTTGGAGAAGCTGCCCGTCGAGTGACTGGACCTGTTCAAATGCAGTTTTCAGCGACTCATCCTGGGACTGTTCCAGGGGAAAATCATCAGCTTACCCTAGTTCTGTTCTCCCAAGAGACATCTGCACAAAGAACCCCCAATAAATGACTAAATGTTGGCCAATTTGTTCCCAGAATTAGCAGACGTCTGAGGTGTGGACTAACCGCGACCTCTACACTATGATTTTTCCCCCTAAATTACATTAAAAAAAACTGTAAGAGGTGCATTAGGTTAGGGTAAAGGTGGCTCGGGGTGATTGTATTTGCCATATGCAACACAACCTTGAACTGTGTTTTTAATGGCTCGTTACAGGCAGCCTGTGATTGTTCGACATGCTTGACCATTGCCACGCTCTGGTCGACCACCCGTGAAGCTTCGATGGGGCTAGGGCTACTTTTGTGATCATTTAAAGCTGATTTCTGCATCATCGTGCAGCCTCGGACAAACCCATTAGTCATGATAGCTTTTCCACAGATGTCGCAGAACATTTTGCCACCTTCCCTCCTCAGCCACGTGACTCCTGCCCCTCCTGCCGCCTGGCTGCCCCTATAGCTGTCGGTGACTGATACATGTTGTCTATTTGTCCTTCATCCTCCACTGCATCAGCTCCTCTTTCACCTTTTTAACACTATCACAGCTATTTGGCCGTTGGAAGAAAGTTTTCACACTCAACTGCCGTGACATTTTTGCTACTGTATGCAGCGGTGACAAAGACGAGACAATACAAGATATTTGTCAATTAATGTGCGCACTCGCCACCAAGTGGAGAGGAGTGAGAATTACAGTTACAGAATGCAATAGATCACCCGTCATCATGACGGAAATTATTCGGTGAACGCGACCTCTAGTTCAAGCACAGGTTTTGTTCCACGTCTCAGGCGACGCAGTCTATCATCAGCGCTAGTGCTTTAATATCATTATACAGGTCTGCACTAAAATTCACCTTAGCAGAATTTATTATGACAGCTGTTTACTGCATACTACATTTAAAGGTGCTATATGTAACTTTTCTTCTAAAATGAATCCTTTTTTTATTGCCTGTGTGTGAAGGGGTTGTAATCACACATTACAATGATCCACTTGTCGGGTTCTGCTATTACCTCTGAAGGGCAGTATTCCTATTTCTATGTGAAGTCTCCGGGTCGGATTTACTGCGAAAGCCATCGGTTGTGACGTGCATGCGTGCTCCCGAGCCTCTCTCCTTTATATATACAGTCTATGTGACGGCACTGCAGCTGACCACATGAGTCTGATAACACCAAACACTCCTGCCTCCAGTGCAACACACACTCCAACACAACACACACTCCAGCACAACACACACTCCAACACAAACTCCACATTAATATACAAAACAAAACAGAAATGTGTCTGCTGAAGCTCGTCAGGCCAAACGTGAATCGGATCGACTTAGGACGAAAACACGGATCAACATCGGCAGAGCGTCTGAATTATGGAGAGACCTCCGCTATTCTTATTGTGATAAATTACAAGTTTTCAGATATGCTGAAATAAATAATGGTAAACTGTAATGAAATAGCAAGGTAAACTACAACATATATGAGATAAGAAATGAATGCAAGACTGTTCCAGGATAACAAAAAGGGTAACGTCACTCACCCCACTACTATCATATTGTTTATAATACACATATCCAGACACGTTCAGTACAGTAATGTTACTTCCTACGATCTTACTGTTACTGACATTGTTCAGTCTAGTTCGCTAACCGTTTTCGTTATCATATTATACATTCACCTATGTTGACATTGCTGATTGTGAAAGATACACGAATAGTTAGTGAAATGCCTTATGCTAGATAACACCACAAATGTAACGTTATCATGTACGAGCATGGAGCATTAGCTCAACGCCAGGCTGATGAAAGTAGCCTATTATTGTAGCGTTGCAGTGGGAGTTTACATGAGTTTCCAGCATGTGGTGTGATGCTTTCTCCGGTGTGTTGGAAGTCTCAGTGTGGCCATGAGTGATCGCTCCTGTGTTCCAGCACGCCACGAGCGCTCTTGTAGAAATTGGTTGCAATCTGAAACATCACCGATAGAGGCCGCTAAAAAATACATATAGCACCTTTAAGAAAAAAATATTCAAAAATGAGAAGTTTTCTAAACGAATGCGCTTCCTTCACTGCAGCTCACACACATTCAGCAGCAGTTAAACTCTCTATATTCCCTGATCGTGGCTGTGCGTCTCCTGATCTGGGTCAGATTAACCCTTCTAGCCTATATACAGGCAACATTTGACAACATGAACATGAACTTTTTTGATCCACTTCAAATGTTGCCTACTGTATTATATTCTATTGATTAATTTCAGCACACTTGCACTCCGTCTTCAGCGCTTCACTCATCCACTGCTGCACGCGTCATGCCAATGTGCTGACACAGGTGAACATATATGGCCATTCTTGTTTCGTGGAGAAATTTGTCTAAATAAATAACAGCACAATGCTCCTGTTGTGACTGTTTTAGGTTGTTTAATGAGTGATGTGTGTGTGTCTGTTGGGTGAAACCGCTGCTAGTGTTCAGGATCAGCTGATTTAAGACATGAGTGAAGTGTTTTAGTGTGACGATTACTGTTGTGAAGCTGAAAGCCATGAGACTTGCGTGAAAAAGTGAGCCAAGTATTGAGAAATAAAAACAAAACTGTGGTTGTGCTGGGAAATGATTGTCTTTACTGGCACTGTTGTGTTATTCTCCCAGATCCTTCCGACGACTTCTGTCGTGTTCATTCCCCTGAGCTGAGCACACACACACACACGAGAGACAGCGCTGATCCTGGTGAACACGAGCAGACCGCCAGCCAATCACAGCCAGAGACGGGCGCTCAGACAGGAAGTGACATCACGGCTGGCCCAGAGCACAGCGCCATCAGACGGAGGAACACACAGTGTTGTTGAGCAATCTCTCGACATCACTAATGATGATCCATCACCTGTTTCTTTGTAATATGCACACAGAAAAACATGTATTGACCCGTTGCATTTAGCACAAAATATTCATTTTGCATGTTGATTTCCCAGACCTCAAATATTATTATATACTCTATATTCACTGAAAGAAACGACCCGTAATGTACAACAGCTCTGAAGGCAATAAAGGGTTCTGACATCATCACAGTAAACTGCAGCATGACTCCACTTACTTTAGTTTATGTGCGTCACATTTCATCACTTGTTTAATCAATTTTGTAACTGATGCTTTTATTATTTATTGATATTTTCTAGGCATGCTTGCACGACTGTGTATCATATTCTGCTATGATAATGTGTTAATAAAACTCACATCTGAAGTTTGTTTCTGTGGTTCATCATCATCATCAGATGAAGGGTTGATCTCTCAGTGGGCCGATGATAAACACGTACATGATGATATATGAAATATGTGAATATTTGATATCATGATGACCTGATAACTGACCGACTGAGCTCTGCCTCAACACATATTCCCGACAGTCTTTGAGTGGACGATCCCGTAATCTTGAATCAGAATCATTCCTCTTCTTCAGCATCTCTTCTCTGATGATGTGGGCGGGGCAACCTGTCACAGCCAATAGCAAACCACAACCATCCAATCACCGTGCTTGAGCTCCAGTTCTTCTCTATATGAGTGTCAGTGTTCCTAAACTCCTGAAACGCCTCCATTGTAGTCTCGAGTTTCTCCCGGGAACGAACACGTCACGATATTCCTCATTATAATAATTAATGCGCAGAATAAAGGGGCGAGGCCTGGTGGAGTTAGTTAGTAGTGTTAAACTGGCGGTTATGGAAAGGGGCGGGACATTTCCCAAACACACTCGAAGCGCTCAACCAATCACAACGCACTGATCCAGCCGGCCAATCAGAGCACAGTGTACTTTTCAGGAGGAGGGGCTTCATAGAGACAGGAAGTGAACAGAGCGTTACTGACAGACTGGGAAGAGAGGAGCCGCAACAATGGAGAATATGAGGAGAATAATCAACATTCAAGCAGGAAAACCTGTTCTAGCAGAGCCTGAAACTACATCACGACTGAGGAAGAGTGTGCTAGATTCTCTTAGAGATCTGAAGGAGATCTCAGACCTGTGGAGAGTATTCAGTGTAACACACTCTTCTGATGCCTCAGTTCGTGAGAGCTGATGTCATTCCTGTCTGACGGAGTAGATCTACAGTACTGTGTGCATCTCTGAAGAACCCAGCGAACCAATCATACAACTCAGAGTTAACCAATCACACGGAGCTAATGCTAACCAATCACACGGAGCTAATGCTAACCAATCACACGGAGCTAATGCTAACCAATCACACAGAGCGATGTAGTTATGAGAAATGGAGCCGTTTCTGGGAGAGGAACTCCATCTTCCACTCCACTGTAATCATGTCAGTCTGTGTGATGAAGATCTCAGGTGAACACCAGCTTCTGTGAGCGGATGATGATTATAAACTCACCTAAAGGATTATTAGGAACACCTGTTCAATTTCTCATTAATGCAATTATCTAATCAACCAATCACATGGCAGTTGCTTCAATGCATTTAGGGGTGTGGTCCTGGTCAAGACAATCTCCTGAACTCCAAACTGAATGTCAGAATGGGAAAGAAAGGGGATTTAAGCAATTTTGAGCGTGGCATGGTTGTTGGTGCCAGACGGGCCGGTCTGAGTATTTCACAATCTGCTCAGTTACTGGGATTTTCACGCACAACCATTTCTAGGGTTTACAAAGAATGGTGTGAAAAGGGAAAAACATCCAGTATGCGGCAGTCCTGTGGGAGAAAATGCCTTGTTGATGCTAGAGGTCAGAGGAGAATGGGCCGACTGATTCAAGCTGATAGAAGAGCAACTTTGACTGAAATAACCACTCGTTACAACCGAGGTATGCAGCAAAGCATTTGTGAAGCCACAACACTCACAACCTTGAGGCGGATGGGCTACAACAGCAGAAGACCCCACCGGGTACCACTCGTCTCCACTACAAATAGGAAAAAGAGGCTACAATTTGCAAGAGCTCACCAAAATTGGACAGTTGAAGACTGGAAAAATGTTGCCTGGTCTGATGAGTCTCGATTTCTGATGAGACATTCAGATGGTAGAGTCAGAATTTGGCGTAAACAGAATGAGAACATGGATCCATCATGCCTTGTTACCACTGTGCAGGCTGGTGGTGGTGGTGTAATGGTGTGGGGGATGTTTTCCTGGCACACTTTAGGCCCCTTAGTGCCAATTGGGCATCGTTTAAATGCCACGGCCTACCTGAGCATTGTTTCTGACCATGTCCATCCCTTTATGGCCACCATGTCCCCATCCTCTGATGGCTACTTCCAGCAGGATAATGCACCATGTCACAAAGCTCGAATCATTTCAAATTGGTTTCCTGAACATGACAATGAGTTCACTGTACTAAAATGGCCCCCACAGTCACCAGATCTCAACCCAATAGAGCATCTTTGGGATGTGGTGGAACGGGAGCTTCGTGCCCTGGATGTGCATGCCACAAATCTCCATCAACTGCAAGATGCTATCCTATCAATATGGGCCAACATTTCTAAAGAATGCTTTCAGCACCTTGTTGAATCAATGCCACGTAGAATTAAGGCAGTTCTGAAGGCGGAAGGGGGTCAAACACAGTATTAGTATGGTGTTCCTAATAATCCTTTAGGTGAGTGTATAATCCCTCTAAATGAATATATACAGTGAAAGCATAAACACACACTCAGAAAGAAACAAGAACAGTTTTATTTCTCTAACACTCACAGATAGAAAATGAAGGTTTCATTGTGTAATGTGTGATGAGTATAGATGTGTGATCGGGTCAGAAGTGCAGGAGTGTGTGTTAGTGCTCCATGGGTTCCTCAGGCACAGCTGGAGCCGCTTCGTCCGCCGGCGGACCCACCTGCGACACACACACACACACACACGGCGTTAGACGCTGCAGAAGCCCTGTGCTGCGCAGGACAGGACTCTCACACAGACAGACACACACACACACACACACACACAGACAGACACACACACACACTCACCCGTCTCTGCGGCCGCTCCTCCAGGCCCTCCAGGAAGCGCGACACCTCGTCGTCATCATAGATGGTGAACTCCAGCTCCTTCCCCACGATCCCGATCGACACGTTCTGCAGTTACAGGAGTGCACTCGTCACATCAGGAGGTGCTCTTGGTTAATGAGACTCTCCAACAGTGTGTGTGTGTGTGTGTGTGTGTGTGTGTGTGTGTGTGTCAGGCTGAGCGAGAGGAATATCAAACCTTGGTGGTCAGATCCTGTTCAGCAGGAAGAGTCTCTCTCAGCGCACGCAGACCGTGCTGCACCAGATCGTTCAGGTTACCTGCACACACACACACTCATCAGATAACGGAGCATCAGTAAACACCAGGCCTGTGTGTGTGACGTGGGAGACGTACAGTCCAGGAAGGCCTCCATGTGGCGCTCCAGGTAAGTGCGGGCCGACTGCGAGCGCGCGCCGATGGACATGGCCTTACAGTCGAAGTAGTTCGCAGAGGGACACGTCTGGAAGATGTGCGGACCCATGTCCTGTTCACACACACACACCTCATCAGATACAGCACTCAAAACACACACACACAGCCGTCTCCGGTACTCACATCATATCCTGCGATGAGCAGCCCGACTCCATAGGGGCGTCTGCCGTAGCGCTGCGTGGGGATCTGTGTTTCTGACACCGCGTTCAGGAAGCATGACCTCAGCACATGACATCACTAGCGCTGCCCTCGAGCCAACATCGGCTAGCCAACTAACAGGCTAGCCGTTCATTTAAGCCATTAGTGGCTAACCGTCATCTCCGCTGTGGTGGACGCGCAATACGCACGTTTCATACGGATTACATAATCAGAGAATATAATCTGTTCATTCAAATGTAGACGTGTCAAGCTTTCTATAGATATATTCCTCATGTCATACGCTGAGCTTCGGTTCATTTACGCTCAAGTTCGAGGCCGAATCCACAGAACGCGCCATTGTTTTACAAACGCAAAGTTTTATAGTTATTGTAAGTCTACAAACTAAAAGTAGACCCTGTCCAGTTCATTACTCTTCTCTGTCTGACGGAGTATTTTGAGTTAAATGCAGTGATGTGTGTGTCATGCAGTCAGCGGCTCCACACACACACTTGCACATGCAGCTAACTATAGCGCACGTTTATCTAGGCTAACATTAGCGCGAGCGCACTTGTAAAGCTGCTTACATGTTTCAAGTGATATAAGCCATATCTGAGGTCCATAAATGATAGGATGTTTGTATTCCTGCCGTTAATGATCTGTCCGTTACAGCCGGTGTCCTTTATCCACTTTTACTGAGTTTTTAGTTTTTGTAACTAAATGAGTAATAAAACTTTGGTCGACCAAGCGCGTAGTCGGCTAACGGTTAGTGGACAGATGAGCACATGATGAAGAGATGAACACATGATGAAGAGATGAGCACATGATGAAGAGATGAGCACATGATGAAGAGATGATGAACACATGATGAAGAGATGATGAGCACTTGTGAAAGGATACTGCTCCCGATGAGCGACACCAGTCTGGACACGGGGAGAGGCCTGTCGAACACAAACCTGGAGTCCAGACACTCCTGACGCATGAAGTTACTACACACACACACACACACACACACAGAGAGAGAGAGAGAGAACACACTCAATACCCCATCTGACCAACACATCCTCACTGCTGGTCCTTTACTTTATAACCCTGTGCTGTACAGACGGCAGAGCAAGATCTGTGCTGACAAACCATACAATGACTGCACAAAACACTATTCAACACAAAATACAAGTGTTATAAAACAATAAACCTCACATTACAGCCTTTAAACCAACATCATAACATACACACATACAGTTGCAATCGAAACCCCCCCGATAATCTTCTCTTAACTTATTGGTCGATTCTTCTGCCTTAGCCATATTTGTAACTTGCTGTCAAACGTGACTCAACAAACCTCTCCAGTTCAGATGTGTCATGTGTTCTAGCTCAAGCACACCTGGTGCAGCTCATGAGGCCCTTGATTAGTGGGACGACACCTGATCTGCAGATGTGTCATGTGTTCTAACTCAAGCACACCTGGTGCAGCTCATGAGGCCCTTGATTAGTGGGACGACACCTGATCTGCAGATGTGTCATGTGTTCTAGCTCAAGCACACCTGGTGCAGCTCATGAGGCCCTTGATTAGTGGGACCACACCTGATCTGCAGATGTGTCATGTGTTCTAGCTCAAGCACACCTGGTGCAGCTCATGAGGTCCTTGATTAGTGGGACGACACCTGATCTGCAGATGTGTCATGTGTTCTAGCTCAAGCACACCTGGTGCAGCTCATGAGGCCCTTGATTAGTGGGACGACACCTGATCTGCAGATGTGTCATGTGTTCTAGCTCAAGCACACCTGGTGCAGCTCATGAGGCCCTTGATTAGTGGGACCACACCTGATCTGCAGATGTGTCATGTGTTCTAGCTCAAGCACACCTGGTGCAGCTCATGAGGCCCTTGATTAGTGGGATGACACCTGATCTGCAGATGTGTCATGTGTTCTAGCTCAAGCACACCTGGTGCAGCTCATGAGGTCCTTGATTAGTGGGACGACACCTGATCTGCAGATGTGTCATGTGTTCTAGCTCAAGCACACCTGGTGCAGCTCATGAGGCCCTTGATTAGTGGGACGACACCTTATCTGCAGATGTGTCATGTGTTCTAGCTCAAGCACACCTGGTGCAGCTCATGAGGCCCTTGATTAGTGGGACGACACCTGATCTGCAGATGTGTCATGTGTTCTAGCTCAAGCACACCTGGTGCAGCTCATGAGGCCCTTGATTAGTGGGACGACACCTGATCTGCAGATGTGTCATGTGTTCTAGCTCAAGCACACCTGGTGCAGCTCATGAGGCCCTTGATTAGTGGGACGACACCTGATCTGCAGATGTGTCATGTGTTCTAGCTCAAGCACACCTGGTGCAGCTCATGAGGCCCTTGATTAGTGGGACCACACCTGATCTGCAGATGTGTCATGTGTTCTAGCTCAAGCACACCTGGTGCAGCTCATGAGGCCCTTGATTAGTGGGATGACACCTGATCTGCAGATGTGTCATGTGTTCTAGCTCAAGCACACCTGGTGCAGCTCATGAGGCCCTTGATTAGTGGGACGACACCTGATCTGCAGATGTGTCATGTATTCTAGCTCAAGCACACCTGGTGCAGCTCATGAGGACCTTGATTAGTGGGACGACACCTGATCTGCAGATGTGTCGTGTTCTAGCTCAAGCACACCTGGTGCAGCTCATGAGGCCCTTGATTAGTGGGACGACACCTGATCTGCAGATGTGTCATGTGTTCTAGCTCAAGCACACCTGGTGCAGCTCATGAGGCCCTTGATTAGTGGGACGACACCTGATCTGCAGATGTGTCATGTGTTCTAGCTCAAGCACACCTGGTGCAGCTCATGAGGCCCTTGATTAGTGGGACGACACGTGATCTGCAGATGTGTCATGTGTTCTAGCTCAAGCACACCTGGTGCAGCTCATGAGGACCTTGATTAGTGGGACGACACCTGATCTGCAGATGTGTCGTGTTCTAGCTCAAGCACACCTGGTGCAGCTCATGAGGCCCTTGATTAGTGGGACGACACCTGATCTGCAGATGTGTCATGTGTTCTAGCTCAAGCACACCTGGTGCAGCTCATGAGGCCCTTGATTAGTGGGACGACACCTGATCTGCAGATGTGTCATGTGTTCTAGCTCAAGCACACCTGGTGCAGCTCATGAGGTCCTTGATTAGTGGGACGACACCTGATCTGCAGATGTGTCATGTGTTCTAGCTCAAGCACACCTGGTGCAGCTCATGAGGCCCTTGATTAGTGGGACGACACCTGATCTGCAGATGTGTCATGTGTTCTAGCTCAAGCACACCTGGTGCAGCTCATGAGGCCCTTGATTAGTGGGACGACACCTGATCTGCATATGTGTCATGTATTCTAGCTCAAGCACACCTGGTGCAGCTCATGAGGACCTTGATTAGTGGGACGACACCTGATCTGCAGATGTGTCGTGTTCTAGCTCAAGCACACCTGGTGCAGCTCATGAGGCCCTTGATTAGTGGGACGACACCTGATCTGCAGATGTGTCATGTGTTCTAGCTCAAGCACACCTGGTGCAGCTCATGAGGCCCTTGATTAGTGGGACGACACCTGATCTGCAGATGTGTCATGTGTTCTAGCTCAAGCACACCTGGTGCAGCTCATGAGGCCCTTGATTAGTGGGACGACACCTGATCTGCAGATGTGTCATGTGTTCTAGCTCAAGCACACCTGGTGCAGCTCATGAGGCCCTTGATTAGTGGGACGACACCTGATCTGCAGATGTGTCATGTGTTCTAGCTCAAGCACACCTGGTGCAGCTCATGAGGCCCTTGATTAGTGGGACGACACCTGATCTGCAGATGTGTGCTGCAGACCTGCCAACCTACAGGACATGTTATGAGTACAACCGCCCCCACCCCACGGTGTGTAGCCTACATGTTATTTATTTTAAATTGGCTACTTAATTTATTATTCCAATATACAAATATGATATTAAATCCCACAGGGAAAAGGGCTTATATTTGTGACGTGCTGTAGAGTTCTCAACGGGCCTGAAAATTACAACCCGACCCGGCCCGTGGCTTTTAAAGCCCGGACCCGATGTAACCCGACACATCAACATGAATTATCTGCCCGAACCCGCCCCGCGGCCGGACGCCACCGCATTCTCTTTTTTTTCCTCATACACGTATTATCATGACCAGCAGACGGGAATTCAAATCAACCTTTAATGTTCATGTCTTTTAAAAGTTTTGAAACAAAATAGGCCTACAAACATAATCGTATGCTTATAAGGCATCGTGGAGGAACAGTAGTGCGTGCACAGTGGATGGACTGAGGTGTGCTCTCCTCTCTTCAATGGTACGGTCAGCCACCCGCGATGCACGTTGCAAGCAGCAGCCAGACTTTCTTTACGGTGAACAGCAGCGATGTTTTTTTTTTTCACTGAGCGGAAAAGATTAAGCCCGAGGTCCGACCCGACCCGAGTCATTTGCTTATATTTTGACCTGAACCCGGCCCGAACCCGCGGGTCCCGTCGGGCCGACCCGACCCGTTGAGAACTCTAATGTGCTGTTTTTGCATTTGAACATTAGGCTACAAACAGGACACGCATTAGCTGAATAAACTTTAGCCAATCCAAACATATTTATAGAAAACAGTTAACAATCCTGTCACATGACCAATAATATAAGTGTTCGAATAAGACGAATCCGACATATAATGAGGGCTGTTAACAGTAAAGCGTCCGTCATTTAACGAATTTTAAAAACACGAATGGATAATACAAAAAGCTTTGACATTTTGACATAAAAACACAAGCAAGAACTTTGCGCGAGTCTGTGTTTGTGAGAGAGCTCGCGCAGCACTGGTACATGATATCATACAACGGTCATTTTAATCCATAAATTCGCCAACTAACTCACTAGTTTTCATACAAAATAAATATGTAACATAATTCGGTACTTTAGTTATTAAAGGAGCTGGAAGAAAGAAATTTATTTCAATTAATCATAAAATGGCCCTGATATGTCACTAGACATTAAGAAATCATGTTCATTTCAAATACTTATATCCAGGGCCGTCCATAAGGGGGGATAAAGTGGAACGTTTTCTGGGGCCCAGCCGCTAGGGGGGGCCCATGCAGTCCAGCAATAATTATGTTCATCCTAAATATAAGCAGGGAATGAACCCAGCAGGTATAAGGTTACCATATTTTATTTTTAACCAAAATAGCACCATTTATTGTTGAAAGTGAGAAAAAAATGCATTTTATTTAATGTTGCTTGAGTAAAATGTAGCCTGTGTCAATGAAACACCCCTCTCCTGAAAATGGTCTGAGTAGGCTATTTTTGTTGTACGTAAGTCAAAACGCCAATGCTTCGCGCCAGTTCGCGGTCAGCAGCGCAAGTGAGCAATAATAACCAAGTGAGTGACACACGATGGAGTGCGCGAATTGACACGGTAAGACCATAGACAGTAAAGAAAAAGTAAGACCTATTGCTCACCATCTCTGTGATTGAAGTAATCGATTGCCTAAAATCATCCTGTAAATTATCTAATGAGGCCTTATCAGATGCGCGAGGACTGAGAGAATATTTCATGTCATTTACAGCAGTTGTCATGTGCACTGTCCGGCTAAAACTACTACAACATATCGAAGATAGGATGGAATTTGCTTCATTCGCAACGCCCGGCGCGAATGATGCGTCTATTCGCGTCTTTGCATTGACTTTGTATGTAGCCTAATCTACTCACGCAAATAATTAAATATGCGGTCGGTGTGAACACACCATTAGATATTGGATAGACAGGTCACGGGAATGGGGTTGTTTCATGACAATTTATTATTTTTTTTCATTGGTTGTTGCGTTAAATCATACCCAGATACAATAGTGCTATTTTCTGATTGGCTTTTGTGTAGCTCGACGAACAACACAGGGGAGACGAGCTTGATTCCTGCCGGGTCCACAGTGACAGCGAAGCGGCCAGAGACATTTTGGGCGCTGCGGCATATTAAATATATTATAAATCGTTTTTCCGCGTGAGAAATACAATGTGTGGTGGGAGTGCGTGACAAAAGACCGAAATGAGTGACTGTCATGCTCAATGCGTGACACTTGAGAGCCCTGTGTGTGTGTGTGTGTGTGTAAATAGACCCCATCACTGAGTAAGTCTCTCTCAGTTAAATGTATGTGTTAATGTAAGAGAGAGAGAGAGAGAGAGAGAGAGAGAGAGAGAGAGAGAGAGGGAGAGGGAGAGGGAGAGAGAGAGAGAGAGAGAGAGGGAGAGAGAGAGGGAGAGAGAGAGAGAGAGAGAGAGAGAGAGAGAGAGAGAGAGAGAGAGAGGGAGAGAGAGAGGGAGAGAGAGAGAGAGAGAGAGAGAGAGAGAGAGAGAGAGAGAGAGAGAGAGAGAGAGAGAGAGAGAGAGAGAGAGAGAGAGAGAGAGAGAGAGAGAGAGAGGGAGAGGGAGAACAATTCTTAATCATGTCACCTGCTATAATTATTTGGGTCTGACAATCTCAGCTTCTGGTAAATTTGACACTGCAATAAAAGATCTGACTGATAAAGCACGTAGGGCCTATTACAGTATAAGAAAACCCCTGTTCAAATTTAACCCACCCATCAAACTGTGGCTGAAAATCTTTGACAGCATCATCAAACCCATCCTTCTTTACGGCTGTGAAATCTGGGGCCCCAAATTTAAACTAAATTACGAATCCTGGGACAAAACCCCCGCTGAAATTTTCCACCTTGAGTTCTGCAAGAACATCCTGGGAACTCACAGAAACGCTCCAAGTCTGGGTTGCCGGGCAGAATTAGGCAGATTCCCTCTCCTATCTGAGATCCAGAAGAGAGCCGTAAAGTTCTGGTTTCATCTATCAGACGCACAGACAGAGAGCTACCATCACTGCGCTCTCAGACACAGGCAGGACACACAGAGAGTGACCCCATGATACATTTAGTGGAAAAACACCAACTCAATTCATCAATTCAATTTAGACACTCAAAAGTAAAAGAAATAGGGAAAATAACCAAAGAAGAATACATACACGATTGGCAGATAAAGGTCACGCAACTAAATAAATTAAAATATTTCCACAAAATAAAGTCAGATTATAAATTGGCACCATACCTGACTGATATCAGTAACTATGGCCAGAGAAAGCTCCTGACTAAGTATCGCATTAGCGACCACAGTCTGTGTGTGGAGACGGGCCGACACCAGCAGAGCTGGAGAGAGAGAGAGCTCAGACTGTGTTCACACTGCCCTGACGGGGCCGTAGAGGACGAGCTGCACTTCCTCACCGAGTGCAGCAAGTACAAAAACATCAGGGACGCTTATTTCACACAAATAGCACAGATTATACCTCAATTCCAACAAGAGAGCCTTATAAACAAACTGTCTTATATATTGGGAGAGAAAGAAGAGTGTATTCAGCTGGCAGCGCAGTATGTGTCCTCCTGCCATCATATGAGGGAGAAGGGCTGAACCCTCTGCTCCATTAAACTGTTCTCTGTACTTATTTTTGTTATTGTATATATTTTTGTTATTTTATTTATTGAGATATATTTATGCATAATATGGAAATGTTTTTTTGTTTGTTTGTTGTTTTTTTATTGTTCACTTTTATGTATCTACATATATGTTTATATATTACTACTGCTTTGGCAATATTGTGCTATTTTACAGTCATGCCAATAAAGCTCAATTGAATTGAATTGAATTGAATTGAATTGAGAGAGAGAGGAGAGAGAGAGAGAGAGAGAGAGAGAGAGGAGGGAGAGAGAGAGAGAGAGAGAGAGAGAGAGAGAGAGAGAGAGAGAGAGAGAGAGAGAGAGAGAGAGAGAGGGAGGGAGAGAGAGGGAGAGAGAGAGAGAGAGAGAGAGAGAGAGAGAGAGAGAGAGAGAGAGAGAGAGAGAGAGAGAGGGAGAGGGAGAGAGAGAGAGAGCACACGCATGATATGAGTAGCCTATTGCAGATTTGGGGAGGGCCCATTCACTGGAACCTTTTCAGGGGCCCAGTCATTTCTGTGGGCGGGCCTGGTTATATCACTGACAACTAGGGTTGGGTACCGAAACGCGGTGCCAATAGGGAACCGGTTCCGACGTAAACGGTAGTAACCAGACCGAATAAGAACGAAAATTTCGGTGCCTGACTTCATTAGGCACACGCACACACACACAATGTCTCTCGCTCTCTCCCTCTCCGCCGTGCGTGCGCTACACAGTTTGGAGCACAGTTTCTTCTGTCTCGCATGCGCGCTCTTGCTCGCAAGGTTTGGCTGCATTTCACGTGTAAAATTACGTGTCAGAACGCGCTCTGGGTGTGCCGATAGTCTGAATCCCATATAGAATCAAGCCAATTCATTGGCTGATGGCGCGGGCGTCGCCTCGACGCACTTACGTCGTCATATTATGTTATGACTGCTCCTCAGGTTTCTCTGCCGAGAAAGGAAGCTGGTCGGCAGCGCGAGGAGCTTGGCAGCGTCTCGTTCCCTATTGAGAGATATGTTACACCAGTCACCAGAGATGTTCTCTTTCATAGGTTCACTCAGCGCTGCGTAGCTAAGAAGCAGTGGATTTGTAGGCTGCTGTATCTCGTGCCGTTTGAACTGATGCGCTACAGCGATCTGTCACATTTCAAAGAGCCAAAACGTTATTTATTGTGTGAATCTCGTAAAAATATTGACAGAATCTGACAGCTGTGGATTTGTTCCATATCAAAAGTAAGCTTGTCTGTCGGTGTCAGTGTCCTCTGTCCGCGATTTCTCTGTGTGAAAAGGGTCAATGCGTGAGTCTGAATTTTTATTTTATATTGGTTTTATTATTACCATATGTTACTTGTATTTATATTGTTTAAAGATTTAAGTTAATATTGTGTCCAGTTTGGCCCTGTAAATTAAAGGGTATTATTTTTTGATAAAGTGTGTGCGGTTTCATTTTCTTAAGTACCGATTTAAGAACCGTTTAAGCACCGGAACCGTTTGAAAAATACCGAGTAGGTACTGGAATCGGATAAAACCCAACCGATACCCAACCCTACTGACAACAGTAGTCCGGCCAGGATATTGTCCATTAAAAAGTGCAGTTGCAGCCCTCAACTGATGTTGATGTTGTCATGTTGTGTTTTGGTCTGATGCTCCTCCCTCCACCTATCTACCAATCACGAAGTCAGTAGTGTTGCGGCATCCGGGTTGCCAGCTCTGCTCTAGTTACCACAGCTGCAGCTCGTCACGTTCCTGCTGGATCCTGAAGCTGATCTGGCAACCTCGAGTCAGGGGGGAGGGGGAGGGGATACACCGCTCTACAGTAATTTGACAGTGATTGCAGTACCAGTTTTGGCCACACTCTTACATACAGCTCCTTTAACATAATAACGTAACACATGCGATACGTTTCTCAACACTGAGAATGAAAAAATAAACGCCTGTTTCTCCGGATTCGCGCTTAACGTTATCAGTCATCCACACATCACAGCACTTTCATTATCACTAACACAAAGCGATTTCAATTTTATTTAGATTTATTGTTCAACATTACTTGAGTATTTTATAATTTGCATGGCTGAATGTCTTCCTCTTATCTGAGTAACCATGAATGAATTACGGAGTATTTTTTTTTAAATAATCCATGCGATCACTCCCGTCCCGTGTGATGAACAATCCATTTTAAATGAACTCAAATACAATATTTCAACTTTCCACATCCCGCCCAGCCCGTTTACCTTCAGGAGTCAGAAGGCTAACCCTACTGTAGGCCGACTGTCCTCCTCAAACCAGTCAGACGGCGGGCGCGTGCGAGTGGAAGCGGGATCGAGCGGGATTCTTCATTGGTGTCGATTTTCAGTCTCTTTTTAATTATAAGACTTATGCATCTGTCAATCATCTCCGCTTGCAATCTGGGGAATGAACCCAGCGCTATGATTGGTCGAACTCTTCTTCTTCTTTTGCTTGATGTGAGGACTGCGCGTGCACAGAGGCGTCACCGGGTTTCTGCCTAGTTTAGAGTGACAAATCGTACCAGCGTACTTTGAGGTCAAAATGCGTGCGTGTTGGCAGGTCTGGTGCTGTCGTGAGGGATTATATCAGGGGTTGGGTCACTTTGAGACTGTGGAAGCCATTAAAAGAGGCATTTGCAGGTGATTTTGGGGAAAGCACTTCAAACATTTGTTGTGTTGAGTTATTTCATTTACTTTTGTTTGATTTGTTCATTACAAACAGCTGAACGTCTGTAGTTTGCAATGGGGGGAGAATAATTTGGATTGTAACTGTATATTTACTGTATATACACACACTCAGTACGGGTGTAAAGCTTGGACTACTATTTCTAATGTTTTTGAAAGAGTCTTCTGCTCCGCAAAGCTGCATTTATATGATCATAAATACAGTAAACAGTGTAATATTACTCCAGTGTAAATCCGCTGTTTTCTGTGTGAATATACAGTAAAGTGTGATTTATTCCTGTGATCAAAGCTGTATGTTCAGCATTTAGCAGTTTTACATTGGAATAATATTTTACTCTTTTTGATTAAATAAATGCAGCTTTGGAGAAGACTCTTTGAAACCATTAAAAACAGTAATGTGCAAGTGTTGGACTGCTACTGTACACATGTCCTGATCGCTGAGATTTCCTGAATGCTCATTAGCCTCTTTCCCATCGCCGGCTGAATCGAAACTCTGATCATAACCCATAACTCATAACCCATAACTCATAACTCATAACTCATAACCCATAACTCATAACCCATAACTCATAACCCATAACTCATAACCCATAACTCATAACCCATAACTCATAACCCATAACTCATAACTCATAACCCATAACTCATAACCCATAACTCATAACCCATAACTCATAACCCATAACTCATAACCCATAACCCATAACTCATAACCCATAACTCATAACCCATAACTCATAACTCATAACCCATAACTCATAACCCATAACTCATAACCCATAACTCATAACTCATAACTCATAACCCATAACTCATAACCCATAACTCATAACTCATAACCCATAACTCATAACTCATAACCCATAACTCATAACTCATAACCCATAACTCATAACTCATAACCCATAACTCATAACCCATAACTCATAACCCATAACTCATAACTCATAACCCATAACTCATAACTCATAACTCATAACCCATAACCCATAACTCATAACCCATAACCCATAACTCATAACCCATAACCCATAACCCATAACTCATAACCCATAACTCATAACCCATAACCCATAACTCATAACCCATAACCCATAACCCATAACTCATAACCCATAACTCATAACCCATAACTCATAACCCATAACTCATAACTCATAACCCATAACTCATAACCCATAACCCATAACCCATAACTCATAACCCATAACTCATAACCCATAACCCATAACTCATAACTCATAACTCATAACCCATTACTCATAACTCATAACCCATAACCCATAACTCATAACCCATAACCCATAACTCATAACCCATAACCCATAACTCATAACCCATAACCCATGACTCTTAACCCATAACCCATAACTCATAACTCATAACCCATAACCCATGACTCATAACTCATAACTCATGACTCATAACCCATAACCCATAACCCATGACTCATAACCCATAACCCATAACCCATAACTCATGACTCATAACTCATAACTCATAACCCATAACCCATAACCCATGACTCATAACCCATAACCCATAACTCATAACCCATAACTCATAACCCATAACCCATAACTCATAACCCATAACTCATAACTCATGACTCATAACCCATAACTCATAACCCATAACCCATAACCCTAACCCATAACTCATAACCCATAACTCATAACTCATAACTCATAACCCATAACCCTAACCCATAACTCATAACCCATAACTCATAACTCATAACCCATAACCCATAACTCATAACCCATAACTCATAACTCATAACTCATAACTCATAACTCATGACTCATAACTCATAACTCATAACTCATAACCCATAACCCATGACTCATAACTCATAACTCATGACTCATAACCCATAACTCATAACCCATAACCCATAACCCTAACCCATAACTCATAACCCATAACTCATAACCCATAACCCATAACTCATAACCCATAAC